>VZTI01004791.1:1218963-1369869 GCA_013397865.1 Struthidea cinerea
GGTTACTGACACTGAGCGATCAGTTCGACCGGCTTCGGGAGACTGGGGCACTTTCGAAGCTGTTTGGCATTGGAGGTACCTCATGACTACGCAGAGGCAGCAGCCCGGTACAGAGCGATCCCACAGGACGCATTAAGCTCCTACCGGGGGGCGGCGGGAACAGCAAAACATCCTCCAGCTGTGCGCCGCATCCCCTCACTCAATGTCTTCCCAGTCTCCAGTTCCACGGCCACTGCCCCATCTCTTCCCCGCCGCATCCCCTGGGGAGGGCGACGCTGGATCAGTGTTTGTGTACAGCTGACACCCTTTGTGGCCCTGTGCACAGGCGGCCGCGGTTCCTGTAAAGCAGCTTCTGAGCGGCTCCTCTCGCCGTCCCGCCCTCCCCTCGCCGTGTGCTAGAAGCGGCACCCAATGGGGCGGCGAGCGCAATGTTTCCAAACACGGCACTCCCTGCACGCTCCCCGCCTCCGCCTCCCCGCGGCGGCGCGAAGGCAGCTCCTCCGCAAGACACCGGGGCCGCCAGGGCTGCCGGGAGCGGGAAGGAGGCCAGCGGAGCCGCTTCCTACGGCCTTCCCCGGATAGCTCTAAAAGAAGCAGCCGTAGCTCCCGGCATCGCCTCAGCCGGGCGGTCCCGCGACGGGATCGGGAGCGGAGGGGCGGGCCCAGCTCGTGTGGCCACGCCTCCTGAGGCGGGGCTACACCGAGACCCCGCCTCCCACCACGCCCACCAACCGCGGTGTCGCCGCCGCCGCCGCCGGAGGGCGTGCGGCGCGGCGCGTGCGCCACTCCCGTGAGGCTCCGCGGCGGGGGCGGCATTTAAACGCGCGGCGGCCGTTGCGGGGGTGCGTCACTGGTCCTTCGTTCCCGGGGGCTGGCGGGCCTGGATCGTGGTGGTGCCAGCGGCGGCGGCGGGATGAGGCCCCAGGGGGACGGGTCGGTGTTGGGCAGCCCCGCGGTGGCCGTGGCGTTCCCGGGAGCCGTGTGCCGGGGCAGCGGCTACCGTTTCGCCTGCGAGCTCCTGAAGCACGTCCTGCACCAGCGGAACCAGCTCCCGCTGCCCTACGAGCAGCTCGCCTACTTCTGCCGGCGGGCGGCCCAGGTGAGAGGCGGTGGCCGCGGGGGGCACCCCGTGCTCGGAGGCGGCCCCCGGGACGGGGAGCTTAGGGGGGCCGTGGCGACTGAGTTTTGCTTGTGAGCTCGTGTTCTCGCTCGGTGACTCGCACAGCAATGTGTTGCTGCTTTTAAAGTAAAGCGCGTGTTGTAGCTGCTTCCCTAAATGTTACCTCTTCCTTTAATAAGTATAGTGGTTTAGCTCAACGAGGCAAAGGCAACGTGAAGTTCAGGCTGCTGAAGGTCTCGAGAAATTGCTCTTAATTGATTGTTTCCTACTTTCCGCTCAAAGCGTGTCACTGCTTTGTTCGTTACTCGAATACCTTTAAGCAAAAAAAAAAAAGAAACAATATTAAGTGATTTCAGCGTGATGGCTGATCTTTGAAAGAGGGACTTCTACTTCCTACTGGAATTCATCAGTAGTGTGATTCAGATTCAAACTGAGTAGCTATGGACTGTGCTTTTGTGTTCCTCTCACATCTCCTGATGTAGAGAGATGTGCATCTCCTCGATGTGGGTACGTATAGCTCTCAAAATGAACACAAACCTCTTGTTCCTTGACTCTCTGAGATGGGATGGGCCATGCTTTCTGCAGAGTACATTAGAACAAATACATTTTCATAACTGAATGTACTAATCTGAATTTTTGTTTTCCAGGATGGAGATGGAATTGAGAAGCCACTCTCCCTGGGTCTGGCAAGCAAAAAGTGCCAGCAGGTGCTGATGGAGCTGGAGGGTTTGTTCCAGCACCTGGAGGTCATGTTTAGTCTGACGCTGGTTCCTCGGGTTCTTTTCCTACTTGGAGGCAACGTCATGAACCCCAAGGAGCTCTATGAGCTGAACTTGGAAGGGTTCTGTGAGGGCACTGCTGAGGAGAGCCTTCAGACTGCGCCCTGTGTTCGCCAGCTCTTTCACCGCCTGTTTGTTGCTGATGTCTTCAGTGAACTTAAGGCTCTCCCTGTGACAGGCACTCTTGTGCTGGTCCAGGGACACCGTGACTGTGGTGTTGAGTGGTTCCGGCCCAAGCTCAACTACCAAGTGCCAACCCGAGGGAGGAAGCTGACTGTTAAGCTGTCCTGTGATGGAGACCTCCACCTTAGTGCCTCACCTCCACAGCACACGGCACCTGCCTGGGAGGACTACGTCTGGTTCCAAGCACCAGTGACCTTCAAAGGCTTTAGCGAATGAATGGTTTCTGTAGAAATTTAATTGGAATATTGATTACTTTTTTTTCTTCAAGTGTTAACAATTTCAGCAAATGTAACCATGTATTTTTGAACCACGTATCTATGAATTTTTTTCCTTCATGGCATTTACTGCTTTCCTGTACCTTGGCTGCACTCATCTGTTGTCCTTATTTCCTGAGTTGTTGTCGAAGGCGAATCCACTTTAAGGCACAGTTGCACACAGGTCCAATGATTCTTTAGGGGTCTGATCTGTGACGCAGGATGAATTAATGTGTTGGGATTAAAACTCCCCTGCTGTGTGCTTGGTGAACTGGCAAATGCTGGATACATACAATCTTCTCCTGAGTTCTAATATGGCCATTTTCTGACCCTGCCTTTGCCGTGTTACCCATAAGCTATCTTAAGTGAAGTTACTTCCTGCAAAATAACTCTCTGGGAGGAAGACCTGCAGTCCTTAAAAGGCTCCCCCTAGCAAGAAAACCAGAGAGCAAAACTGGAACGGGACACGAGGTAATATTGTTGCAGAAG
The DNA here is from genome assembly GCA_013397865.1 of Struthidea cinerea. NCBI lineage: Eukaryota > Metazoa > Chordata > Aves > Passeriformes > Corcoracidae > Struthidea > Struthidea cinerea. The sequence continues at coordinate 1,221,789 of VZTI01004791.1, forward strand.
AGGGATTTATTTCCGGCTAATAAATAATAGGGCCAGTAGAGAAGCTAATAAAGAAGTCAGCCCCTCTACAAAGGGCTGGAGCCGCCAGAGCTGCTGGGGAGCTGGGTGGAGACGGCGGAACCGCTTCCAGGGGCCTCCTGGCAGCCCAGCAAGCAGCAGCCGGAGCTCCCGGCACTGCCTCAGCTGCAGTGGTAGCGTCCCACTTGAGTACTCAAGTGTTTGCCCATCTATTTGATAAAATCAGACGTCCCCATAACTCACTTTCTGTTCCTTAACATTCCAAAGTGAGACATCTCAGCAACTGGAAAGTCTTGTAGCTAGTGCTGTCCTGGAGATGGAAAGGGACCAGTTCAGTGGAGGCAGGGTAGCAATAAGCAATTTATTTTTTTTACTGATCTTTATCTAACAGCCCTGACAATCGGTTAGATATAAGATTAAAAGTAAGCAGTTTCTTCTCTAACCCTCTTCAGGGAAAGTTAGGAGTGCTGCCCTAATAATGGTAGATTACTCTCACTTGAGGAAGAAACTTACTCTTAGACTTAAACCTTTCTGAAATGCGTAGAAGTCAGGAGAATGTGATCAAGTTCAGCACTATCTTTACCTGCCAAATTCCTGTTCTTAGATTGTATCACTTAGAACTTGAGCCAGTTCTTCCAGGCTGCTGTCCACTGCAGAATAAGGCAGGGAGAGAAGCCCTGAGAGCAGTGTGTTAGAACTGGGTATCTGCTGGAGTTGTCTTCAGTCAGATGGGCAGTTATGTGTGCTGTAATGAGCTTTCAATAGCTTCCAGCAACTCCATTCCATTTGAAGAGAAACTCGAGCCTACTGGTAGTGAGGGTATTTGCTGTTACTAGTCAAAAATGCAGAATGGTGTAAAAATCATTTGTAAGAGAGGGTAAAGGTTGAAGTAACCCTCTACACTTGGTGCCTATTTTAACTTTGTCCTTTTGGAATGGAATGAGATGGCAGAAGTAGCAGGAAGTTATTTTGATATTGCTGAGCTTGGAGAGCACTAGAGCGCTCTCTCTGCTGTATTATCCATTAATATCTGTTTACAATGTGCTGCGGCTGCTTGTTAAGCTCATTCTAGGGGAAAAACTGTTAGAGTGAAGAAAGCTGCCTTATGTGCAGCTGCACACTTGAATATGAAATCCCAGGTCTCTTGAAGGAAATATAACTTGAATGTAGGAGTGCTTGTGCTCAGGAGATCAAAACCCTTTATGCTTCCACCAAAGCTGCTTGTAACACGTTTAAGATTGCCAGTGTCCAAGTGTTTAAAGAAGCTTTTGAACAGAATCCTTGGCCAGTTCCTTTCACCTCTCTTCCTCAGATGAGTGCAATGTTACTGCAATAAACTGTTTACATATTCCGTTATACTTGAACTATGAATGCAGCAATGATATGATGCTGGTAACAAAAAGAACACAAGATGCTTTTGGGATTTTTTACTTTGTTTTTTTTTCTTATGAAAACACACAGAGCTTGATTTAAAAAATCAGTACTGTAATTATTATCAAAATAATATGCTGGTTTCTATATGTGATTACTCTGAGGGATTAAACAAATACAATCTAAAGGTTCTGCCACTGGTAGAACAACTTGCTTTCGTTCTTTGCATGTATTTCAACTGCAGTCTCACAGCTGTTCCACTTTCCTGACAAACTGCATGATGTCTTGTGCCAGAAGCTTTGGTTCCTCAAAGGCAGCAAAATGCCCTCCACGTGGCATGTAGGAGTAAGTGATGATGTTCTTGTAGACGTCCTTTGCCCAGACATGTGGTGTATGCAAAATCTCCTGAGGAAAAGCTGCAATCCCTGTGGGAACGTATATGCCATACCTAGAAGACAAGTTAATTGCATTGATGAAACAAGTTGTGGGGGAAGTCTATAAAAACCTCTGACTTTGGTAACACATTCAGCTGGAGAAGTTTCCCCGCTTTGTGCAGTGCACTTTGTGGTCTGCACTCTGCTGAGGAACTTCATTTCTAATTAGGTATCCTTGAGTTTAAGAAGATTATACCTGTAGAGGTGTAAAGTAGAGCCAACTTTGCATACAGCTTGATCTTGAAATGTTTCCAATCTTTGAGTTTAACTTTTGTAAGCTGCAGTGTTGTGCTACATGACAAGATGCCACACCTCTGAGAAATGGGCTGGTTCCTGTTTGCTTTAGAATTTGGTACCAAATGCATAACAAACATCTCTGGAGAGAAAAGGTGGGCTGGTTCAGTCCATAAAGCAAAAGACTTCCCCATTTGTTTAGATGATCAGTTGTTTGGAGAAGTCTGCTTAGCAACATTATGGTCAACCTCTCTTAGAATCATCTTAATGTACCAGCTGTCACAACGTGCTGGGTTTCAAGTACTGCTCTTCAAATTGCTACCCCAAGTTTGTGCTTAACTGTTGTAGTTCTTAGCTTATCCTCTAGCCATAGCCTTCCTAATTCAGTTTAAACTTCTTAGATGCGCCCATGATCTTCTGTTATGTTTTGACTGAACCGAGTTACAAGTCACATTTGTTTGGTGAATAAGTATATAGATAGACCTGTACTTTGAACACAAGGCTGAGTTTGGTGCTTTGGTAAGCCTTTTGTGTTGTCTTGGCTGCAAACTACCTTGTGTGAATTACAGGTTCAAAAGAAAGGTGACCCTTAACTATATCTATCAAAAGCAAATAAGAATTTGGACTTTTCTTACAACTGATTAAATTTGCTGTTGTAAGTGATCTACATGTTTCTACAGACTAATGTTTCAATCTCATTTGCAAATCTGCCTGGTAACTTGCCACATAATTACCCGCTATAAGCATTTAGACTAGGGTCCTTGGAAAAGTTTTCCTTGTAGTATCGCATTGAAGACACAATGGAGGACGTCACCCAATAAATCATCACATTGGTCAAAAGCTCCTCAAGAGAGTATTTGCTGTTGAGAGAGAGAGGAAGAAATTTAACTGGAAGCTGTTCCTCAGTGCTCTGTACTGGGCTCATGCCCTGGAGAACTGCTGTTCCTCTTAATCTCCACTTGTTTTCAAGCAGCAAATTAATTGGCACCTGTTTGCCCAGAGCAAAGCTGCCTGGTGCTGAAGCAGTAGTGTGCAGGCAGTCTGCTGTAAGCTTAAACTACTGCTTGTCATGTGCAACCCTTTGTCCTTAAATTCCAGCTTCGACTGGCCAGTGCTTTACCTGTACCCTCCTATTAGTTCCCACCTGTCATTCTTTTAATGAGACTTCTCATGGAATAACATCTGTTTTCTTACCTTTCCAAGCCTCCATCACCTTTATGCAGAAATGATTTGTCTGTCCAGGTAGAGAATTTCTCCAAGATATATGCAGCAAGCCCCACTGGGGAGTCATTCAGTCCACAGCCTAACTCAGGAGAAGAGGAGAGCTGTTGCAGTTGCCTGGCATTGCAATACTTCAGTGCAAGTTAAACTGGACTTTCGTGAAGAGTTCATAGTTTTCCAGGAGAATTCAGCAGAGAGTCTGTACTTAGCTATCCCTGATAGTACTTTATTTGTGATAAGTTCCCTGCAAAAGAATTCCTGCTGTAACTGAGGGCACTACAAACGTAGGTAATTCCTACACAAGAGAAGCTGAGAGCTAAGGAAGTCCCATTGGCTTCTTGGTGATGTTTGGCAGAAGGAGCAAATTCATATGTAAAGAGATGACACTCTGAAAAGAAATTTCAGATAAAATATTTGGAAGCTCTGTCCTGCTTAGGATGGGATGTATCCTTCTGATTCTAAAATGTATTTATGAAACAGGGCTAACAGGAATGCAACTGATTCAGAATATAATGAATATAATGGAATCTGTGCTTTTGCTTTTCACTTTTTTAAGAGTTTGCTAAATTGCCTTAATCTCTGAGTTGGCTAATGTTTGAAAGCACTTATCCTTGACTCATCGATTCTCTTGTATGGCAGTAGCGAAACTTGAGCCCACTGTAATTTTTTTGCTCCACTTAAACTACTTTGGACTTTGTTGATACCAGTTTTTATTGGCTGTTTTTTTCAACCAGTCACTTATAAACCAAAGCTTGGATAGCTGTCAATTTTACACCTAATCATTAACTTTTATTCATAGAGAAGTTAGGATCTTGTTGAAGTGTATAGCTGTCAGCACAGATTTTTGTGATACTCTCCCTCCCCTGGAACTTGCTTATTTATTCTTATGCTTGGATTCTCATGTTAACTAGTATTAATCCTTTTCTTAAGGCAGTTCAATTTCTTACGAGTGCTGGGGGAGGAGTCTCAACAAAATATTTTTGGAAATTATATCAGTTCCATTAGGGGATCTACAGTTGTTTGATTCTGCCTGAGCTCTGACTTTTGAAGCATGATTTCCCTGTGATATTATCCCCTGTACATCAGTTCTCCTTGTTTAAACAATTCTGTCAGATTTCTCATCACAGACTAGACATACTAATCTTCATTTTTCTGTGGATACCTTCACCTTCTGGCCCTTAAAAAGACCAAGACAATCAGAAACAGTACCACCACCATAACTCACTCCCACCTGGTATATTGTCTATCTCCTTTTATTTCTCTGGGTTTGTGATCACTTCAAGCAACAGGCTAGGCATTAGCTGACATTCCAGTTTGAGCTGCTTCTCCTTCAGTGAATTGCCAGGATGGGGGGTTGTTTGTTCTCTGGTCTCTACATCTGACACCAGCTTCACATAGCGCTGCTGCCTTTCCTGATGAGGGATTATTTCAATAAAGCAATACCTCAGAATCCTCTCTAGTGGGGACTGATACAAAGAATTCCTTTAAGCATTATGAAATGGCCATATGTTTCTTCATAGTCCTTATCCACTGGCCCTAGGATGTTTTCAGGTGTGTGAGCTGTGTCTACCTTTCTGCAACTTTCACATTGCACCTACTTGCTTGTGATATATTTCTTGTTTTCAGACCCATTTACTTCTCAAAGCTTCAATTTCAGGACCCCGTGTTTTACTTTAAGAGAGTTTTTGGAATGGGGTTCTTGCCCAAGAGAAGTGGCATGCTATTTAAAAGACCTTGAAAAGTGATACTTGAAATCTCCGTCTTTTTTTGAGTGGTTCCTTTTAACTTCCTTTTACACAGTTCTTGTCCCCATGAACTCATTGCCCACATGAGTCTTGCACTCAGTCACCAGAACTCACTGCTTCTTAAATTTGGCTGGCCTTTGTACGCTAAACACTCATGGTATTTGAAAACCATGTTCGCAGGGATACAGAGAAGGTGCATTACCTGCAGTGTCTGGTTTGGTGCCTTGGATGTGCAAGTATCCAGACTCTCGCAGGACGTCATATACATTCTTCTGCATGAAAGGGTAGAAACGTCGAGCATCTTCCCTACTGAGGCCTACGAGCCATGGTACATAAGCCCCAAGCATTATACAAATCAACCTTCCCAAACCTTGTTTGCCGATGAAAACACAATTCAGATGAAGCCCTTTCACAGATCTAAAAGTAAGTTAAGGAATAGGAGGTTAAATCAAGCAATTTTCTGTCTCCAAGTTTTCTAGAAAACAAGTCTGACTGCAACTGTGAGAGAAGCATTAGACTGAATCAAGTACACAAAGCCCTTCAGGTTCATCATGATTCAAAAAAAAAATTTCAATACAAAGCATATGAATGCAATTGAATATGGAGGGTTGGGTTATTCCCAAAGGAAATAAAGCAGAAGGGGATGAGAGGCAAGGCAAACAGAAGGCAGGACTATGGAGCGAGAAGGTAGGGTAGGAACTGGAGGCAGCTTTTCTGCACTGGTTTCCTTTACTACTTACTGTGGCAGCATCTGGGCCATGTTTGTGGTAATACGAGATCCCCAGTCTCCTCCCTGTAGGTAGTATTCCTTGAAGCCCAGTCTGTTCATCAGCTTATGAAATATCCGAGCAGTTGCAACGGAGTCAAAGCCTGTAGGTAAAAGAAACACAGGAGATCTGTTTGTCCCAGTGTTCCTCCCCAGGCCAAAGACTGTGACCTGACCGAGGCACATGTGTGTGGGGATGTGGAAAGACAAACACTGTGCAATGCTGCTCTGCCTCACTCCTTGGAAAGAAAATGAACACAAGACGAAAGAAATTCAGTGAAAAGCAGAGTTGACTTCCAGTTACCATTGTGTTCCAAATCTCCACAGCCAGCCCCAAAACCTCAGCCACACGGGCCTGAGTGAAGAGCCAGGCATCTGCATTCACGAACTGCAGTGACGAGGGGTGCCAGGGATGGTTGAGGTCTTACTCCAAAATCTGCAATTCCAACAGAGCCTTTTCATTGCTTACCTTTCTGGTGAGGGGCCTCTGAGAAGCCATAACCTGGGATGGAGGGGCAGATGACCTCAAACACCACATCACCCTCATTCAGGCCGTGCCTGGCTGGCTCTGTGAGCAGAGGGATGATCTTGTAGAACTCGTAGAAGGAGCCGGGCCAGCCATGGACCATCAGCAGAGGTTGAACAGCTTGACCATGAGGAACATAGGATGGCTTCACATGGACAAAATGGATATCAATCCCTGCCACACATCCAAGAAAATAAAATCAAAGCTCTGGTACTGTCACAGTTTCTGCTCTGGATTCTGAAGAAGGAGGGTGGCAAAATTGTAATTAGCATCTGGAGCAGAAGTTCCACAATTGGCCTACTGCAAGAAGATGCTTAGCTGAAAGGGGATGCCTGGTAATTGTATCTGTCTCATATTTTACACAAAGACAGAGATATTGACCCCAGCCCCAGATACTGGGGTCACATGGAGATTAGCATCCATCTCCTGAGAAACTGGTCTTAGAGTATATAAGTAGAGCTGCACTTGAATGAATAGCATACTGTGGGTAAGACACATGCAAAAACATTACAGTAATTAAAAGAGAAACATGAAAAAAGACATGATAGAAATCTAACCTAAAGATCACTTACGTAAAGTCTGGCTAATCTATCAAGACATCATTTATGTAAAGTCTGGCTAAGCTCATCTGGCTAAACTACTGGGTGGTGGGGAGGAATATTCCAGCCTCAGTCTGGCTAAATTTCACAGTTTTCAAAGGTGGCTTCAAGGCAATTGCTGAAGAGCACCTCATTGTTAGTTAGCACGGGTTCAGAGCCAGATGAAGCACATCTTGAAGCAGACCTCATCTTATTGACCCTGTGTAATGGTCTTAATCCCTATAAGGTTATTAATAATAGAGCCTCCACCAGTGATACTTCACTTGTCACTAAGCTGTTACACATACAGTTATCTCAAATATTGTCACTTCTTACATCTCCCCCTTCTTGCTGTGCAATTCCAAGAGAGACCTGCTCAAGCCACAGCGGCCCCCTCACCTTCAATGGTGGTGTGGAAGTGGGGGTATTTGTTCAGCACTTCCACTTGCTTGCGCCAGTCAAACTGATTCCTCCAGTAGGCCACCACCTTCCGCAGGTAGCTGGAGTTGAAGCCGTAGTGGAAGGCGGCCCCTTCCACATGCGGCGTGAAGCGGAAGTTATCCAGGCGCCGGTGTAGATCCTGTGGAAGGGAGCCCTTCTTGCCAGGCTGGCCAGCTGCTGGCATGTGCCCTATGCCAGGGCAGGCACAGACAGGCTCTCCTGGCTCTGCTGGCTTTTGTATTGCTCTCTGGGACACCACAAGCCCTCCTGAAGAAGTGCCATAGGCTGCATGACTGCCTGAAATGTTTGTGTGGGGAATACGATTTTCTAAAGGTTGTAAGTCCCCCATGGGCACCCAGGAGTACTGGGTCCTACTCTTGGCTTGCTGCTAACCCACTTCAGGGTCTTTGGCACTAGGAGCTTGGCAGCACTGCTGGCAGGGAGAATAAGAATCTCACCTTGAGCTGCTGGCTGCTACTTGGCCAGATAACTCGGGATAGGCACGCACAGGGACAGAGGAGCTATGACTCAATCCAGGACCCACCCCTCTTCAGCCTTACAGCCCTTTCCTCTGCGGAAGCTCCTCAGTCCTGCCCTACTGGTGCCACTGCTGTTCCAATGTCCTCCTGCCCTGCTCCACCATCCACAGACCACTGTCAAAGTCTGCTGCTCAAAGCATGGCCTTTCTGCAGAAGCCCCAGCTTGCACAGAGGGGCTGTTGTCTCAGAAAGTCTTTAGGGGACATTGCAGTGGACCAGAGCTCAAATCCCCTTCATAAAGAATGGTGAACCAGAGCATCATCCAATGGAGCTGGGTAGCTGCCCTGGCACATTGGAAGTGCCCTGCTGTCACCCCCACGACATCACCTCGAAGCAGTGAGGTGGGTGATGGACTGCCTCCCCCTTGCAAATTTCTGCCCCTCCTTACTCCCCAGTGAGCGGTACCTCAATTTCTTTGTCAGACGTTTCAATCTTGAAGGGACGGATGCTTTCATCTTCTTTCCCTTTGAGGGGTCTTTCACCTGAGCCCCACCACCCATCGCCCATGTCAATAGTCTTGATCTTGCATCCAGATCTGAGCCAGTAAAGCAGCACCGCTCCAACCCCCAGGGCGGCCGCAGGGACCAGCACTGCATTCTTCTGAGAATATTCAAAAGACCTGGGGAGGCATGAAGTTGTGTTCAACAACAGCAGTGTCAAAGGCTGAGGCTTGTATTCACATCCATTGGGACTGAGCAGGGACAAATCCCTACATATCCCAGACAGTCAGCAGGGACTGGGCAATTCTGTCATTTTTGAAGATCACGGGCAAGATTTGGGGCAGGGTTCTATCTACCAAGACTTCTTAGGGGTCTCAAGTCCTTGCTGATCAGGACTTGCTGATCACAAGGCTTCCTTGTCCCTTTCCTTGTGAACCACGGTGCCCAGGGAGACAAGGTTCAATACGATATGGGCCAATCTACTTTGAGGCAGGTACAGCAGTGAATGAGACAGTAGCAGCTGGACTTGTCCAGCAACAAAAAGTGCATGGGCAGAGTGGGCTGAGGAGTAGCAAGAGAGACAAAAGTCTTCAGCTGCTGAAGAGAGCTGGATGTGCTGGACATGCTCCTCTTGCCAGTGCTTTATAGACAGCTCCCCTACAGATTCAATCATCCCTTAGGGCAATCCTGGCTCTCCCCCATAGCTTTCCAGTAAGGTGTGTCTGTTGATGCCTGCTTCTGTTTTAAACAGCAAGGTTCAGACTTGAGGTGTGGGAACTAAGTTACCAAAGCTGGATTTGACAGACATGCAGTCCTAAATGTAGTGTACCTTCCCACCCCTCTGACCTGTGCTTCAAGTTCTCCAGCTTCCCCTGGGGATTTGTAGAGGTGTCTGGGGCTCCTGCAGGGGGCTGCAAAGGGGCTGTGAGTGAAGATTTTGTTGACATCATCCAGAGTATGGAAGGGACGATGCTGTGCCCCAGCCAGGGTGCTTACCATAAGAGGAGGTCTCAGCACAGAACAGCTCTTTCACTCACCTGATCTGGGACAAGACACTCTCCCTACAAAAGGGGAAAAACCAGAAAGAACCTTACAGTCTGAAAGTGTTGTCCCATACCAAGCCTTGTGGATGGTGCAAAGAATGTCCTCCGCCAGTACCACTCATTGCCCAGGCATGTGATCACAGGCTGTTTGGCCACCTGGCAACATCTGCCATTATTTCTCCGACTCTTTGGATAGGATGGACAGAGGCGCTCACAAAGCACTGCCTCTGTACAAAGAGACAGTGTTTCTGGGCTGTGCTTTAGCTAGACGATTTGTTGCCGTAATATTCCCTCCTTCAGCACAATTTAGATAAAGGGCAGTAAACAACTGCATAGGTGTTCTTGCAGTGTTTCATCCCATGAGCAGCTGTGTAACTTCAGCCAGGAGAATTGTTTATTTTGACTGCTGTGTTGCAATAGGTGCACAGCCTTGGCAGGGCAATTCCGAGCTCCTGGGTTATGCTGCTGCCAGCCATGTGGTGTCCATCCTGCTGCAGGGTTGGCACCAGAAGAGTATTGTGGGACCCTTCCCTGTTCAGAGTTTAATGAGCTGCTGTACCTTTGACACTTCTAGCTACTCCTGACTGGATATTAAGCCTTTAGTTCTCCCCTGCATGCTAGGAAAAGAAAGTATTCTCCTTAGCTCCCTTTAAGACTAGTAGAGTCTGGTACAAAAGCACAATCTAAAGTCTAGCAACAATAGAAGCAACAAGAGGAAGTCTTGTTACTCTGCCTTGTGGAACACAGCTACATTAGTGAGTTCTTTGGTGTCATAATTATAGTACTTTGACAAAACAAACCAAAACAAATGACAAAAAAGAAGAAGACTTGATAATCCATGAAAAACCAAGTCCACAGGGTGTTTGTTCTCACTTAGAATTGTTTCCCTGTGCTGTCTGCAATGCAAAACCTGGAGCCTGTGCTGGATATCCCAGTAGCCTCCAAGGCAATTTGGTAACAATTGCTGAGACAGCCTATGTGGGATTTTTTTCCTTAAATCGCTTCCAGCCGTGGAAGAACAGGGCTCCTAAGAACAAATAGCTTATGCAACAGGTAGGAATATCCCCCTGCACTTATGTCCTGGAGCTCAGAGGAGTGAAACCAGTTATCAAAGCAATAGCACAAACCCTGCACTGCTAACAAAGCAAGCCTGTCCCAGAAGCAGCTCTCTGAGCGACACAAAACAAGGCTCAGTCGATCAGCACCTCCTCCACACTCATGCTCAGGAGAACTCAGCTGCCTGCTCCCCCTCTCCAGTAGCCTGCTGACCCTCCCGAGGCTTTCTCCCACCCTCAACCCCAGGGAGCCCAGTCTGGAGTCCCTCCTCCCCGTGCCGAAGAGATCTCACCATGCGTTTGGAAGCATCTCTCGCCACATGTCTGCTTGTCCTTGCCTGGCCGCTGCTCCGAGTGAGGACACAATCCCAGTTTCTCCTCTGCTGGCTTTCTCTTCCGCAGTGACGTTTTCTCGGGGACAACGCAAACTACATCGTCCATCAGTGCCACCTATTGCCTGAGTGTGCAGCTGCAAACTGAGTTCGACAGAGGCAAAGTCCTGCACGCAGCAGGAATAGCCCTGTGCGCCAGCAGAGACTGGATGCCAAATGCACAGAAAGCAACGCTGCAGGGGCTGGCTTGAGGTCCTCGGCTCAGGCTGTGACAGCACCGTGTCATTACAGCGAAGGCCAGTTGGGTTATACAGCCCATACAGGGCCCTATAGTGGGAACTTCAGCCAGCAGCCTGAGGGAAGGGATTTTTCACTCACTTCAGCACTTGTTTGGCCACATCTGGATTGCCACAGCCACTTCTGGCCTTGCTGGTAGACGACAGACTGGAGTGGGCCCAGCCTTGGAGCTGCAGGGCCACCAAGCTGTGGGGGGGCTGCGGCATGTGGCGTATGAGGAAGGCAAAGAGGCTTCTTCATCCTGGAGAGGAAAGGGTAAAGGGTAGGATCTTATTGCTGTCTACAGCTAACCAGTGAAAAGCTGAGGGAAAATGGACCCAGAATCATCCTGCAGGAGCATCAGTTGAAGGACAAAAGGCAAGGACACAAATTGCAACCAAAGAAGTTAAGGTTAGATATGAGGAGAAATTACTCCTCTATGGAGGTACTCAGACACTGGGACGGGGCTCCAGAGAGGGTGTGGGATTTTCTGTCGCTCTCTCGGACACGAAATAAGCACGCGAGACGCAGCTTGTCAGGTCAAGCAGCCAGGGCAGCGAGGCCAGAAGAGCCCTGACCCCTGCCCTCCGTCGTTTATTTTATATGATCTTAGACACCACCGTGGATTGGAGGATGAAGATTTCCTCCTCTCAATCTCACTGGTCAATGGAAATGTCTATCATACAAAGTCCACCTAGCAAAGGAATGCAAAACAATCCAGGCACGGTTAGCAAAACATGAGCATGTTTACAGAAAGTGCGTGAGAAACTATTCACAGAGATTGCAAGCTGAAAAACTGCAAAATGCAGGGCGACAATTTTCATCCTTGGGGGCATTTCAAATTTGACAGGAGCAAGGCACCGAGCAATCTGACATACCTGAACCAGCTCTGGGCAGGTGTTGGGGTGAGCTCACCTCCAGGTGTCCCTTGCAACCTGTATATCACTTGGCTGTATTCCATGTGCACCCATGATTTGCAGCAGCCAAAACATAAAGGAAAAGTTCAGTTTTTAATTTTCTACAGAAATCAATGCTATGTTTTATTAGTTCAGGGGCCTAGATTTCATTTTCCTTGCAGTTGGTAAAATCTTCCTGGATGAAGGTTTCTCCTTCATATGAATTTGACAGCTTGGGACAATGACAGTTCAAAGTGTCAGGAAAATTAATCCACAAACACCAGAGGTTTATGTCCAAAAAGGAGACAGAGGAGTCCTGTTACTTTATTCAAAGAAAGGGAGAGGCCATGGGGCATTCCTCTGGGGTCTCTCAAATTGTTAGAGGGCGCAGCCTCCTTTTTATCCTCATTTCCCGGCTGCATTTCCCTCTCTTTCCCCATTGGCCGAGGTACTTGAGAGGTACAGACTTCCCAAATAGCTTAATACAGACCCCCTTCTAATGTATACCCCCCCTTTTTCTTTTCCTACAGAATTTATGGTTCTTCCCATTGCTTCTTTTGTCTCTCAGTATTTATCTTTACCTATCAGCAGACCCACAGTTTGTTTGTAAAGACAAATCTATCTCATTCCTTTCAAAAGCCTAAGGAGTATTAGGTGGGAGGAAAGTGAGCAGAAGAGCAGTATGGAAAAAAGAATACATACATGAAACAGGAAAGTGAATCACTGACATGTTATGCACTATGCTCAGTATTTTGCCTTTTACATTTTCAACAAAAACATGTACTTCACTAAGGACTATTCTCCTTGCTTCCACGACTGGCAGAGCAGTAGCAGGGAGACTGTCACAGGGTTTTATTTGTTTCCAGTAAACAAAGACTGATATTCATCCTTCTTTTACTTTGTACTGCCTCTCAGAAGCCTCTAGTTAAAGATTATTTTCCACTATGCTGTTTCTGTTATTAAGCTTCCAAATAAAATACATCAGCGGAGGGCTTTATAAATAAAAGAGAGAATTACAGGAGTAGGAGGAACAAAAATGAAACACAGCTTTCTAGATTTTTTTTTCCTCGCTGTTGACAACTTATGTTCCCAGGGAAGTACATAGTAAAAGAAGCATTTACACTGCATAAAATCCACAATAACCCTGTGGGTTTCCTAAATCAAAATGTTGTTAAATCAAAAATTTGTAATGTGCCTCAGTAGTGACTCATGTATGTGCTTTCAGTTATTTGCTGATGTTTATGAATCCAATCCCCACGGCAAAAAGCGCATGAAACATTCCCAAGACCTCCACATTCGGGGAGTCAACAATGATTCAAAATGAAGTATTTACTAAGTTATCCCACATGAACGGTTACCTCTGATTTTCCAGCCAGCTACTGGAGCTGGTGATTACTGCCACTTGGTGCTAACTTGCTCCCATTTTGTTGTCTTATGCTGCAACCCTTCGGTACTGTGCAGCCTGCCTGCCTGCCTCTCCTTCCAGCACAGTGCAGCAACCCTGAGACTGCATGTGCCCGGCTGTCCTTTCTGCTGCAACTTCTGTGACTTCCCTGGCTTCAGGACCTGAGTTTGGATTTGAACAACCTCATTGCCATCAGGATGTGTCAGGGATGGCATTGGATGCAAATATTTCACATGTGAAGGGACACCATGAACTGTTGTCACTTTGCCATTATTACTCAGTGGCTCTTACTGTGAGGTGCCATGTGAAGCTCGATGGTACTGTCCAGTTTGGGGTGGTCAAGCTTCTATGCCCAGTAGCATTTTAGGTGTCCATAGCCACTCTCCAAGACATTTTCATTCAAAGAGCACATAGGAATTTTTTAGCATGTGGTTGATTTATCATTATTGATTTTATTATCATTATGTGCCCCGGACACTCACACTCAGCCCTACCCTTTTGTTAAGGAATTAGCATATCAAAACTCCGAGCTGAGGGTGATAATACCACACCCTGCAACAGAATTAGTTAAGTTACAAAGGACAGAGACTCTTGAAAATTTAATGGGGAAATGAAATAAAGCTTTCTGAAGAGAAAGCACATGGTAAAGGATTCTAATCTTTTAACCACACTATTTCATACTGTTGCATGAAAAGTTTAAACTTGTTAGAGGGTGGAAAACTGATCCCTCTCCCACCTCCAACATGTGATAAAAATACTGGGAGAGTGTGGGAAGTGGCAGGCCTCCTAACAATGCCCAAGAAGGAGCTCATACCCTGTCGGCCTTTTCTCCCAAATTATTATTAATTCCAAAATTTAAAGGTCAGGCCCGAGACAAAAAACTGTCAGAACCACCCCCAAAAGGTGAACTGGGAGTGGGGCCCAAATTCGAATATCCCCAAAAACTCACTGAAAATACAGGGAAAGTTACTTTCCCTGTATTTTCAATGAAACGTTGCATAATACTCGTGCACTGCCGCCTTCTGGTGCCAGTAAATATTAAGCCTTACCTGCCACTAGAGGCCAGTGGCAGAACTGCTGCTCCCGGAAAAATGCTTTTATCATTTTGCAAGTTTGTTGTTTCAGTATGCCCTCTCCAGCCAAGAGACTGGGTGTACATCCAGATGTGAATAAAGCCAGCTGTAAGCAAAGAAGAATACAGAGGAACTGCACTGGAAGCTGCAACAAAATACAAAGACGTGAACTATTTAATGTATTTTATTGCAAAGTTTTGCATTTCCAGAGCGGTGTTCCCAGTATACCAACACTGTTGTTTGTTCCTGGGTTAGTCAGGTATCCCAGCAAGAGCTTGTATGAATTCTAATAGCAAGTATGGCTTCATGTGCCAAAAGAATAAGTAAGTAAGTAAAAGAGAGGGATGTCTTTTTCACTGAGGACGACTCTAACATCACATTGATAATTGGTTATTTAACAAATTAAAAGTGAAAATGTCTCAAAGGATGGCTGGCTACTCCAACTTGTTTTGCCTACATAATACTGAGAATACTCATCAATATTATTAAAAACTAAGTAAGATAAATTTCATTAATAATTGTTACATTTTTGACTGTTGTTATTACTATGTTTATGTTCATAAATGTTTATATAAGTTTATATGATATTTGTTTGGGTTGTGAGGATACTTGGACATGTAAGATTATGGACTCCAAAAGGCAAGGTGGCCTAAATTGAAGTCTCCAAGCTATGTTGGAGCCTGGCTAACAAGTCCAAGTATCAAAAATAGTTGTGTAAATTAGCTACTGTTAGAGAATCTTAAACTTCACAGAAGGAAGGTGCTGCCTCCAAAAACACACTGGAAATCATGGATGATCTGCTGGACTCTTTGGGTGCTGAAAGACTGCTGCATGAATTCTCACCCCCCAGAGCCTGATTGTCCTGCAATTTTTGGACTCTTGAAGTGCTGGGGGGAATGAACTGCATAAAGGGATATTAACTACATTTATGAATAGCAACTGCCCATTATAGGAGTTTCAGCATGCTTTCCTCTTCTTTACTTTCTGCTCAATCTACTAGATCAGAGCAGGAGAGGAAAGGTCCCAGTGCAGTGGTTCTGGTCGATTGTCTCGAGATATGGGGTGGTTGTCGGACACTGGATAAGTTTAGTGTCTCAGACCAATGCTGGTGCATGGGCAGTTCAGGACAGGTCAGGCCTTGCCTCTGGTGAGGCAGTGCCCTGCCCCAGACCCCTAGCTTGGCTGAGATGTCAATCAATCAATCACACACTGGGGGTGGTGCTAACCCAGCCCCTGCCTGGCCAAGTGACCAAAAGTCCCACGTAATGGGAGGGCCTACAAAGGACCAAGGGTTTAAAAGGAGCTGTCCAGGAGGTGGCCGTTGTCTGGACCCTGCCTTCTCTTGGGCTCTATGTGAGGACCCAGGAGCTGGTTATATGTGTGTGGTTACATGTGTCGTTTTTCCATATCTCTTCTGGCATTCTGTCTTTCTCTCTCTTTTTTTCTTCTTGTTCTAATCTTCTTCCATGGAGCATTTTTGGGAAACAAAGCATCTTATGGTTTAAAGGTTTCTAGGTTGAATGGGCTAAGTTTATGCTAAGTTAATACTAAATTAATGCTACATTTATGCTAAGGTATTGATGCCATGATGATTTTTTGGCTTTTCTTTTAAACCCCTTTTATACCTTTTTACAACTTCTGTATTCCTAGTGCTTTAGCCTACATTCTTGGACTTACTTGTCAAGCTAGGAGACTAAACATTTTAGAAACTTCGTAGTTAGGGATCAGAATGCCCCAGACCCCAAGGTCCTCTCCAGAACATATTCTGTAACTAAGATAGAACCATCCAGGGGAAGGTTCCTCGGGGAGGGGGGCTCACTCGAGCCTCTCATTGGGGAATCTTTGATAGATATGCTGATTAGTAAGACCTATAATGTAATACCAGATCTTTTGTGGGTGTGCATTGCGGTGTGCATTGAGGTGCATTCAACCTGGACGTGGTGCACCTAAGGATCCTTAAAATAAACACCAAGGTAAAATCCCTTTTTCCCTTCTAACCGTGTTTGACTCTTGATTTTAAGACCAGGAAAAGGCATCAGTATAAGTGCTTTATATTGAATTTGGTATTGTGTTAAATATTTTGCCAAAATTCCTTAATTTTCTGGGTTTTTGCCAGTAAACTTTTGTGTATTTGTGAACTCTTGAGAAAGTCTGGTTGGGAAATGTCTTTGCACCAACAAGAGTAAAGGGACTTCAGTTTAATTCCGTATATGTTGGTGTCCGTGGTATAACCATAGAACGGATGAAAAGAGTGTGGAGTGAGCAATCTCAGTACCCTGCTGTGATGCCCGTGCAATGCCTTTTCTAGCCCCAGTGTCCCTGGAGCTGGAAGCTCTTTTACTCTCTCAACCCTAACCTAAACCCTAATGTCAGCTGGACACTGTAGCAGTGGTCCTCATGACCATTCTAAGGCACACCTTAGAATGTGTGGAGCTCTCAATGCTGGCACCCTGCCATAGTGCCCTTGCAATGCCTTTTCGAGTTCCAGTCTCCCTGGAGCTGGATAGTTCCAAAATACATAGTTCCATTCAAAACCATGTTGTACAGAATGAAAAGGTCTCATAATATGGCTGGCTACTCCAACTAGTTTGCTTACATAATACTGAGAGTACTCAGTACTCTGTATTTTTAAAGTACTGGATAACTTCATTAGTAATTATCTTATTGCTATGTTCATATTCATATATGTTTATGTAAGTTTGCCTGCTGTATTTTAAGATAGTCATATTTACTCACTGGTTGCCACAGTGGGTGGAAAAAGTTCCTCCCTCAATTTACTTTTGGGAACTCATTATTGAAACTAATCTGTGTACTTCTTCCTATCTCTTCAGGGCAAAGCATAAAATTACCAAGGGAAGTGCGTGTAGTAATGGAATGTGTGAATGTAGTAAGGAATGTGTGAAGTATAATTGTGGTGCTGAAGTGGCAGCTGGAAAGTTCTTTCCAGCTGTAGACAGGGAAGGATTAAAAGAAAAATTTATGTTGGAGAACCACTGAAGGGTTTGGTTAAGTTGAAAAGGTTTTTGGTCTGAAATCATGACCCTGAAAATGATATGCTGAGGAGATTGGAACGAATGAGTGTTATTTTATCTTTGACTCCCACCCCTGAGGCAATCCAGATCATTTGAATTAGTAGAATTGCACTGTATGCCATTTCCCATGATGTCCACTGACCTTTTCTCTCTCCTTGAGTACAGGTTCTGGGAATCTCTCTGAAACCTGGTTGGTTGGAGGGATAACGGTGGTGATCTGGGACGTGTGTTTGTTAGGTCGTGGGGATACCTGGACATGTAGGATTGTGGAGTCCAAAAGGCAAGGTGGCCTAAATTGGACTCACGAAGATTTTTGTGGAACTCAGCTTACAAGTCCAACAAGTATCACAAATAGTTGTGTAAAATATCTAACGTTAGAGAATGCTAAACATCACAGAAGGAAAGTGCTGCCTCCTGAAGGAACACGGGATGTCATGGATGATCTGCTGGATTCTTTGGCTGCTGAAAGACTGCTGCATGAATTCCCACCCCCCAGAGCCTGATTGCCCTGCAGATTTTGGACTCACGGGGTGGTGGGGGAAATGAACTGCATAAAAAGGTATTAGCTAGGGTTTATTGGTATAACAATTCCCCATTATGCTTTCCTCTTCTTTCCTTTCTACTCCGTCTGCTAGATCGGACCAGGAGAGGAAAGGTCTCAGTGCAGTGGTCCCAGTCGATGTCTTGAGACAGGGAGTGGTTGTCAGAGACTGGATAAGTTCAGTGTCTTGAGCCATTTTTTGGGGCACTTGGAATGCTTCTGTGCTGCAAGGTGAGTCAGCGCCCTGCCCTGCCCCCAGACCTTCCAAGCCCTGGCAGAGCTATCAATCAATCAATCAATCAATCAGTCAATCAAATTGGGGGGGGGGGGGGGGTGGTGCTAACCCAGCCCCTGATTGGTCAAGCAACTGGAAGTCTCTCCTTAGGGGGAAGGCCCACGGAGGCCCAGGGGCTTAAAAGATGGAGCACGAGGTGAACGCATGGTCTTGACCCTGCCAGTCTCCTGAAGTTCCATTGTCACCCACAATGGAATCTTAGGAGTTGGTAGCTATATGTGTGTTTTTCTATCTCTCTTCTGTCTTTCTTTCTTTCTCTCTCTTTCTTATCCTAATTCTCTTTTCATGGAACTTTGTGGGTAACATAACATCTCATAGGTTTAAAAGTTTCTGAGTGAAATGGGCTAAGTAAATGCTAAATACTAAATTAATGTTAAGTAATGCTGTAAGTGGCTTTGTGTTGAATATGGTGTCGTATTTAATCCTTTTGCCAAAGTCCCTTAATTTTCTATATTTTTGCCAGTGAGCTTTTGTGTGATTTTTCACCTCTTGAGAATATCTGGGTGGGATTTCTCTTTGCGCCAACTAGAGTAAAGGAACCTTCAGTTTAGCTCCTGGATGTAAGTATTTGGGGTGTAACGGGTGAAGCAGGAGCCTTACAGCTGCTGCCACGTGAAACATGGTTGACTCGCACAGGTACGACACGGACACTGACAGACAGTAGCAATTGGTCAGCTTGGCTATTGCTTTGCAATAGCTACTTACACTCAGCCAGTAGTGGTATTTATTTAAGATTCCTGTGAATTATTACATAATTTGTAAAACCATACTTGGAATGTTGTTTCTGACACAGGGACTGCTTTCTGGAAAAGTTAGCCTGCATCCAGATTCAGTGGGAAGCCATTGCATTCTTGATCCAAGAAACAAAACTAGGAATTCGGACAAAACCAGGCTTTGATGTCTGGGAACAGTCCAGTCCCCAAGAGGTGATTCTGTGTTGGACAAATCTGTCCTCTTGGCAGACCAGAGATCCTCCAACTTCAGCCTAGGGAGGAAAAGAGAATGTAAAGTGATTCCTCTAGTAATGGTGACACTAGGCATGTAAACAGCAAAATACTGGCAGGAATAATATTGTAACTCCAAAGGCCTCAAAATGTTTCTGACACAAGGACTCTAGAGAGAGAAAGTGTTTTATTAGACCTGCTGGAGTAAAAGAACTGGGGGGAAAAAAATGTAGTTTCTAAGCATCCAGGCCATGGTCTTGGTCTGAAGATCCACCAGTACATGGATGTTAGTACATCCCCAGATTACTGTGAGGTCGGTTACACACACAAAAATGGAAGTTTCCTAATTTTCCACATCCCCGATCTACTTGATCTAGACAAAAATGATTTAGCTGTTTTAATGCTGTTCCTCAAAATCCAGGCATAGCAGGATAGGAATACCTATGTCCAGTGATTTTTGACTCTTATCAATTAATGCACTGCCCACAGTCTCTATGTCCAGGCAGTGTATTACAGGCTTTGCTTCAGGTGGGTGGGGTATTCACAACCCTGGGCTAATATGAGTAGGGTATTACCCTACACAATTTGCCTGCTATTCTGGTTGACTGTGTGACTTAAGAAAAAAATGCTGTGTATACCTCAGTTCTTGGACTTATGCAGAATTGTTGAGCTTCTGAAACTATTTCTGAGCCTTGAAAGTCCAAATTATATACATTGACCTGCTTATACTCAAAGTTAGGTTATTCTTACGTCACAGTTATCTATGCTTCCCAAAGTAAATCCACCACAAAATTAATGATTTCTGACACTTCCATTCATAAATTCAGGATGATTACGTATTTCTATGAAGGAACTTCAGGCTAAACATTTTCTGTAACATATTGCAAATATCTGGAAAGACTTCAAGGTTTTTGCTAAATTGGTATCAGTAAGCACTTTGATGAGAGAAGCTTATTTCAGCAGCCCATTAGGCTGAAAGAGCAACTTTTTCTTCCAAGGACATTGCTACAGGTACTTTTTTTCTGCTGCATGTGAGTAAGAAGAGCACACAGCTCAATTTAGGAAGGTATCTTTTGTTCAGCCCTGCCACTTTCCTTCGCAAAATAAGTAACCCATGCAAAGCTCCACTATACTTTCAGAAATGTCATACCACTTTGACCAATGTGGACTGTTAATTGAGGAAGTAACAAAACAGGACAGAGCGAAACCTCGTTTAACTCATTTTGCAAAACAAAGCTGCCTGTGAACACTACAAGCTAAGGTCACCCTCCTGAGAACATAAAGCACAACACAAGCAAAATTCCTATAATAATGACAACATTCACATATTTCAATAGCACACAGCTAGGGAAATACTAGAAATGTTGTCTGTTTTCCTCTTGTTCACCTAAATGGAAAAGGTTCAGAATGCACCATAAAATGACATAGGCTACAGGACACGTATTAACTAAAGAGCACTTGCTGCAAAATTCAGCAGTACAGATCTGAGAGCTGCAGGAGGGATGCAACTGTTACATTGCAGGCCTAGTCAGTGTCCTGGTTTTGGCTTAGATAGAGTTAATTTTCTTCTTAGTAGCTGGTACAGTGCCGTGTTTTAGGTTTAGTATGAGAATAATGTTGATAACACACTGGTATTTTGGTTGTTGCTAAGTAGTGCGTACTCAAGGACTTTGCAGTTTCCCTTTCTCTGCCAGTGAGGAGGTGCACAAGAAGCTGGGTGGAACCATGGCCAGGACAGCTGACCTGGACTGGCTACAGGGATATTCCATCTGTAGAAAAACATGCTTTTTACATACACTGGGCAGAGCCACTAATTGCTGCTCAGGTACAGGCTGGGCATTGGTCAGCAATTGTATTGTTCACTTGTATTGCATCATTTGTGTTCCTTTGGTTTTATCCCTCTCTCATGTTTTCATTACAATTATTATTGCTGCTATTATTATTATTATAGTTATTATACATAATTTTGTTTCAATTATTAAACCATTCTTATCTCATGACTGTTACTTTTTTTTCAGTTCTCCTCCCCACCAAAGAAGGGATGGAGGACTGAGTGAGCAGCTGCATGGTTCTGACTTAGTTTCTGGCTGTGATTAAACCATGACACTCAAGAGTGATTTTGATGGCTTGCTATTTCCTTTACCCACAGGCTCTACAGCAGATGACACTTATAGCCAGCTGTTACCAGATGTGGTTGGTGTAGTTGGGCCAATGTTTTGTTCCATCATTGCAGGGGAGTAATTGGTGCAGGCTCTTGTGTGTGATCATCACACCTCTTGAGATTGCAGTACTCCCATATGGTGTTGGGGTCAGTGGTGAAACACCATGGGCTGCTGTCACCGTCTGGGTTTCTGCAATAGTTGTCCCTCAAATCCCTGCACAAATAAAGTCAACAGTCATGCTGTGTAAAACCGAAAATAAGCATAGGACTATCTTCACAAAAAGATGTACTATGTACATCTACTATGTACAAATAAATACATTTATTATTGGTTTTATTTATAGCCAGATATCCTATTACCAGCAAACACATTCGTGGCTGTGATGCTAGTGAAGAGTTATATTTCACGTGCATATTGGAGTCTTGAATATATTTATGCATAAGGAAACATAATTCAACTACTGGCTTGTATTCTGGTTGTAATATTTCAATTTACTGAGTGCCTAAATGATTGCCCCATATGGCAATTATTTTAATTTCTAAGTATGTATGTATAAGCATACACAATTGTGAGAATGTGTGAATTAGTAATAAATATGCAGGAAGATTCATACTATTGGTGGGCACTTAGGCTTTTCCAAATTTTTTTTTTAAATGTCAAAGGATTCTTTCTCATATTCAGAAGAATGGCAAATAAATGCCTATGCAATCGATTCCCTCTTACGTTCCCAAAACCCCATTTCTACTGATTTCAGTGAGACCACTCCCATGTCTGTGCTTGCTGGGGCACGGGGAAGTAGAATTTCTCTCTTCAATAATTTGCACAGTCACAGTGTTTCCCTGTCCTGAATCACAGCACAGTCTCAGAATAAAAAAGAACTCAAATGCTTTTTCTCTGAATATGACAGAACACGATTTCCACATTTTCACAGCTTGATTTTAATTTTTTAAAATGTTTTTGAAAGGTATCATCCCCTCTGAGGATGTTGCAGTTTTTTGATGCCAAAATATAACTGAAAATTTCAAATTATTTAGGGTGCTATCATAAAAAGGGGCAAAAAATAAGAAAAGTATCACCCTTTCTGGTTATAGTTATAATATACCAAGCATGATGTATTTCCTCACAATTATAATCCTGTTGCTTTCCTACCCTTACTAAAAACTGGCACAGTAGTGATTTTTATTATCTTATCACTGTTCCAGTCATCGCTGGTACAGTTTTGTTAGTCTGAAGAAGATAAGCCAAGGGGAGATTTCAGTGTATGCAATTCTGAGCGCCCATTTCCAACTGCAAAGAACACTTTGATGGCATTTCTAAGCATGATATATCTGACTGCGTGTTTTACATCATAAATGCTGTGTCCTCCCCAGATTAAATCATTAGAAAGGCCACAACAAAAAGTCTCAAAGTCATAAACAAAACACATATTTCAGCAGATGCCCAGTCTCTGGATACAAGTCTCCTGGTGTTGGTTAGAGAAGATCAGATTTAAGAGTAAGGGACAGAGGTGTATTTTACTCAGAATTTATGTAACAAGCAAACACAATTCTTAAAAATGAGACTAACAGAAAACCTTTCTGTATCTTAGAAAAGTTGACTTTTATAGACATATTCCCTAGCAGTGTTTTAAAGCATAGATGTGCAAAGATAATACAACCAGCGATAGTTATTGCCAGAGAAAGCAAGAGAAGGTGAGATAAACATACGCGTCTGGGAATCTGTCCGGGGTTTTTATGTGCCTATGTGGGAACATGGAGTTCCAGGCCTGGCACTTCTTTCCCGATGCAGTGACAGAAGTGGTGCCACGATAACTCTGGCCTTTGCCTCGGTAGCACTCCTCTGGCAGGGGAACTTGTACAGGCTCATCTGCAGCGAACAACAGAAACTGGTCTTTGGCATCATAATTTTATGTTCTTACTGAGCAGGCATAAGAAGACTCAAACACACAGGATGAAAGAAAATTAATGACTCGTTTATGCAGACAGCATCCAGTGAAATCATTACACCTGCAGCAGAAGGGCATTTCCAAACATACTGAGAAAACTTTCACAGTTTTAACTTATTATGTTAGATGTTGTTCAGTGAAGGGTTCACCAGTCAGTTTCACTTTGGCTTATGTGAACACGTTAGAATTAAAGATAAGAAAGTTCAAGAAAGTTCAACTTCAAGAAAGTTGAAAAATCCTCAAAGATTAGATACTGGTGATTTTGCCCATGACAAATTTCTCAAACAGACATTTTGTTAAACTTCTGTCTCTCTATTATCCTTTCGGTTGTGCTAAGACTTTCTTGTTGTTTTTTGTGCTTAAATGAATGAATGTTTCAATGTGATTTTTATTGCTTTCCTGTTTTTGTTGCTAATTTCCAAAAATGGGAAATTTATTTAGCAATTTTTTCTTCTCTTTAAACTTGCTTTTCATTTTTCAATGAACTTGCTATAATTGGCCTACCTCTGGGAAAAAAGGAATGTAAAAGCATAAATATCTTTCATCCTGTAATTCTTCTGTTGAGTCAGCTAGTGATTTGCATCCATCACTGTATTTCCTTAACCACTGAAAGTTTAATATTTGGCAGATTTTGCAACATGCCAGGCAGACAAACATTAACAGTGACAAAGTGACTGAAAAAAAAGAGTTAGTATGATGCTGTAGTGGGTTGACCACTAAAACCACTACAGATTCCATGATGATTTTTTGCCTTTTCTTTTATGCCTTTTTACAACTTCTGTATTCTTAGTGCTTTTTGCCTATGTTCTTGGACTTGTTTGTTAAGCTGGGAGACTCAACATTTTAGAAGCTTCGTAGTTAGGGATCAGTGTGCCCCAGACCCCAAGGTCCTCTCCAGAACACATTTTGTAAACTGAGATAGAACCATCCAGGGGAAGGTTCCTTGGGAAGGGGGCCTCACTCAAGCCTCTCATTGGGAATCTTTGATAGATATGCTAATTACTAAGACCTATAATGTAATACCAGATCTTTTGTGGGTGTGCATTGCAGTGTGCATTGAGGTGCATTCGACCTGGACGTGGTGCACCTAAGGATCCTTAAAATAAACACCAAGGTAAAATCCCTTTTTCCCTTCTAACCGTGTTTGACTCTTGATTTTAAGGCCAGGAAAAGGCATCAAATACATTTACAATATGAAACAATACATCTTTCACTGTTTTAAAGTCCTTATCACAAGTACACTCCACTATCCATACCAGCAATCCCTTGTTCTGTCCTGTCACAAGGAGGAATTGTGCAATATTCCCATCTAACGCTGCTGTTGGTGGTGTAGCACCAAGGCTTCTTCTCTCCGTCAGGGTTTCTACAGTAGTTTTCCTCTAAGCCCCTTAAAACAGGAAACAGGAACACTGACTTTAAACGACTCATAGAAATCCAGAAGAGTGGTGTGCATGACTATTAAAAACTACTGCATGCAGAATTCAACTTAGTGGTTATATTTATTCTTTTTGTAGATTGATTACCCTTTGGAACTGCTTTGGGACTAATCAGTGGTCTTCGACTTTACAGTCTAAATGCTGAAGATATAGGAAGAACAGGCACAGAAAAGATTGGTGGGCACAGAGTAGCGATAGGGGATACACATCATAAAGTCACCCCAAGACATTCTCCAATGCTTACACTTTCTGCTCTTGTTGTTGAGGCCAAGATGCAGCAGTAACAGCTGACTTCAAAACAGAAGGCACCGATGTCCCTGAGATTATGGTAAGAACCAGGCAAGGCTGGATGTGACAGACTGGAAGCGTGTACATAGGAGCACTGGTGCACGCTGCTGTCTGCCCAGTGGTAGTGGACAGGGTTTCATGTGCCTAGGAAAACTTGCAGGATCAAACTGCGGAGCTATAAGCCAGGTCAGTCCCAGCTATTCCTGCATATTGCTAATGCTCTGCAAACCCAGCTCCTCTGACCTTGGAGCACAAGGATGTGTTGGAGTATGTTGTCCTCGGAGCATCGCTCTTCAGAAGAGTAATGCATTGAAAATGTGCCAAAACGCAGCCAAGGGATTTTTAACATAAAAGTAGTGAACTGACTTATAGCTCTGCAGTGGGATGTGGAGGAGACAGGTGAGAAAAATACCTGAGAATAAACAGGGAGGCAGAAAAAAATGAACAGGAAGACCTGGACAGGAGTAATGAGCACTGACAAACAGCGAGAATACAACTTAACAACATAAATGAGGAAAACCTGTGCTCCTCTTGCCTCTGCATCTGAATTCATAGGGAATAACTGTTCTTTGGTATTAGTTACAATGATGAGGCTCAGCGTACTTGCAGGGGTATCTGTCAGGAATCCAACCATGTTTGTGAGGCAACTGTGTGTTCCAGTGTTGACAGACATTTCCCGATTCGGTGATGGCTATCCTTCCTCGATAGTCTTCTCCTTTCCCTGAAAGACACTGGGAGTCTAGGCCAGAGACTGGTGGGCGTGTAGCTGGAGCAGGAAAAGAAAGAAAAGGAGAGGGGAGGGAACGGGAGAGCACAGGGGGGAAGGGAGAAGAATACTGCTAAGTAGTGCTTTCAAAAATATATAAACCCCTTTGTTTCTGTAATGTTGAAGAGGCCTTTTTTTTTTTCTTTCAGCAGAGGTTACTCTGGTTAAAAGCCATGTCAAAATCAAAGGGTACATTTTTATGAGCCTCCAGACTGCCGGATGGATGTCCTGTGTCCACCCTTTTACAGCAGTCAGTAAGTAACTCTGCTGGGTTGAGCCAGACTGTGCCTGCTGTCCCCCGAGAGCCGAAGAGGAAAGGCAGTAAGTAATCCTGTACAGTCTTGTAAACCCAAGTGAAATGGAGTACAGTAATATAATGCAGGTAGCATGGAAGGGCAGCAAGGGCCAAGAAGAAATTGTGAGAGAAAGCAAAGCAGCCTTTGGAGGTGAGCCTCTGGAGTCAGTGAATTGGGAAAGAGGGGCAGAAGGAATAGTGAAAAAAAGAAAGAAAGTGAAATGGTCTGCCACGTGGGGAACAGCAAAGAAAGTAAGAGTAAAGATCAGAGGCATAGAACCTGCAGAGGGCAAATGGAAAATGAATTTACAGCACATACCTATGATATACAGAATTACCCAAGGACATGAGTATGACACTAAAAGGTTGGTGTGTTCCTTAAACTTTAAGTTTTAAGCACAGGATGGAAGTGCTATGGTAGCTTTCACAATTTATCATACAGAAGCCTGTAAATAGTTATTCTGCCATCTGTAATTAAGCATGCTGAAGAGAACTACATCTAGCAAACACACACCACTGCTTAGAGCGCTGGCAAGTGCAAATACATAAGAAAGCAAGCTCTAGAGAGAAAAACCACACTTTTAAATTTTTTTCTCAAAGCGCAATCCACTTCTACAATTGGCAATGTTATCTCTTAATTCAGTGCCTTGGAAACATCCAGATTTAGTGGTCTCTGCTTAATGAGTTAAGCTAGCTCGCTGATATGTCAGGTTTCTCTCCTGAGGTCTGAACTTGTTTCTCAGGATTCATCCCTTGCTAAGAAAGAGGCAATACTGGCTGTGCTGATCAGACCCAGGTAAAATATCACAGTATGACCACATGGCAATTCAGATGATTTCTGTGAGTTAGCAGATCAGCAGTAAACTACGACCTGATTTAACCTGAATGTCCTGCCTCCCAGATAAGTTGGAAAGTAAAGTGATTAAAGGCAAATTATGGTTTCCCATAACATCTTTGGCCTTACTGCACTTTGTGACACCTGCATCCTTGCTGATCATACCTGGTTTTATGTAACAGAAATTTAATGAGTGATTATGCTTATTAACATGCACTTTTCCTGCTTCACAGAGGTACTGTTAGGTTACTCAGGACTGTGGTTTCTTGTCTTTCCCCTCCCTGCGTAATTTAAATGAGAAGAGTTACCCTCTGGAGTGATCTCAGGAAATTAGACTCACAGCAACGAGGAATGTTGCAATATTCCCAGCGTTTATTTGGGCTGGTAGTGAAACACCAGGGTCGAAGTTCACCATCAGGATTGCGGCAATAATTCATCTTCAGATCCTTCTCTGGATAGCTGCGCATTGAAAATGAAAGAGAAGCTTGTGAGTCAGCTACAGCCAGATGTAGCAACAAGGCTGACTGCAGGCGGGGTCTCCCAGGCTCTGTGGGAATAAATTCGGTGCTGAGCGTCACTCACTGTTTCTGGGTAAATCCATGCATATGAGGCTCTTGGGCATCCCAGCGTTGGCACTCAAGTCCAGACTGTGTTCTCGAAACTTCTCCGTGGTAATCCTCACCATTACACTGCATGCACTCCCCTGTAGGTCCTAGGCAGAAGGAAAACAAAGCAAGGAATGCACCAGCCTATTCATAGAAGACAACACTGGAAGGAGAAGTGGGGTTTGCTCAGGCTAACAATGAAAGGAATTCAGAAGACCGTGCATTACAGCCTGGCCAAATTAATAATGCTTTAGGAATATGTTTCACTTGCAGGGAGGAATTTTTATCTGTATGTACTGTTAGCAATGGGAATTCAGTGTGTGACACAGCACTTGGGTCAATCTTTACTCTTAATTAAATAAATTACTGGCATTAGAGCAATATATTCGTTATCCGGATCATTGCAGTTCTCTGCCAGTAGAGTCAAAAGTAACAAGGCAGATGAAGATAAAGCAAACTATATCAGCAAATGATTAGAAAATTTTAGTTCTTCCGTGTTTACAAAAGAACTTTGATAACTCAAACCAATTAGGAAAATGACCTCTGTGTTGAGAACTTCTTAAGTTCAGCTTGATTTAAATTCTAATTTGAAAACAATCTGTAAAAATAAAGCACCAAAAAGTAGCAGGAATAATATTACCTACTTGAACATCCCTTCTCTGAAAAGTAAATATACCTTCTCCAGTGTGTGTGACCTGGTCCTCACACTCTGGGATGGCACAGTAATCAAATCTCATAGCAGGATCTGTTGTGTAACACCAGGGTCCACTTTCATCCCCATCCGGATTTCTGCAGTAATTTTCCTCCAACCCTGCGTTGGGGTGTTTTTCAGGTGTATAACTGTAACAGTATTAAAATTCTATTTTAATTCCTGTACTTCAGTGGAGCAGAAGGGAAATGTCCAACTTGCTCAGCTAGCTGTGAATTTTATTCATTCACAGTAAAATGAGAGAAGCAGATTCCCCATTGTAAGCCATAAATGAAAACTGAAAAAACGTTCCATAACTACCATTATTAGTAGATTTCTCCCTAGGTCCCAGTTGCCACTAAGGAGCAAGCTTACAGCCTGCAAGGACAATGACAGTCTCAAAGGACAGTTGTTGTCCTTAATACATGCATCCAGCTGTAAGGACAACCTGTGGCTGTATCATGTGTTTGTCATAATGGAGCTACTTTAAAAGTTGTGCATTTCTAGAGACTATTCACCAAACACAACCACGTCACACAGAGACCTGAAGCAAGTGATGCTGGGCTGCTTCCTACAGTAATCTTCCCAGACAAGACCAAATTACTTTTAAACTATCTGAGCAGGTGTATTCAAGATTCATTAGAATAACAACAAAAATGATTTTTAGCGTAGATCAGAGGAAACAGGACCTCTGCTTCCCCACTTGCTTCAGGGAGCCCAGTGACAAACAGCCCTGAGAAAACTCTACCTGGTCAGGTCCATTTGGCCCTTGGATACTTTTCTCAATGTTTTCTTTTTTCTTTTTTTGACTATCTGTATGGCAGGTAGAGAGGCCGTAGAGGTGGACAGATACCACCTTATACAGAGCAGAGCAATTATGACCCCACTGTCACCAATAGCAAAATCTTCATAGTTTTGAGAGAAGGAGCATTTCATCTGCTTAAGACACTCACATTTAGACACAACTTCTCTAGCTGACAATGCATCCTTTCCTTATCTAGATCATTGCAGTTCTCTGCCAGTGGAGTCAAAAGTTATAATACAGATGAAGATAAAGCTGTTTTAAAAAGTCACCTGACAACAGGATTTGATAACTTGCAATATAAATCTGTGTATATATATGAAGATGAAGAAGCTTGGAAGAGGTTCAGAACAACATAAAGAAATTAAAATAGGCATACTTTGGTTTGTGGGGTATTTTTTCTGCCCACTTCTGGCATGGAATACCCCTCTGAGTCTTGGCTTCTGTTCCTCTGTAGTCTGTCCCAATCCCTCTTTTACACTGCATAAGGTAAACTGAAATAGAATCAAATTTGTTAATTCAGAGGTGCTACAACATTCATTTCCTGGTATTGAAAATCTGCAGATATAACTGAAGCTCATCTGTGCATGATGAAACATGTTTTACTCATGTTTTGAACCTCTTGTGCCTGCAAACATTATGATTCTATAATGTATTTTAAAAGAAATTGGTTACAACTACTAGGCATCTGATGAGAAAAATTTCTGTAGCATTGCTATAAAGCTAACAAAATCAAGTCAAGAGATCAGCTATATCAAATTACAGTTGTTTTTGACATGCAAAAAATACATGCTTATACTATCATAATACCGGGATAAATAGGAATGTCTTTCACCAGCAGCTGGGGATTTTTTGAAAGGCATTATTCGTAAGCACATTTGCAGTGTGGGCATCATCCAACTATCCCTTTAAGCCAGAAAATATTTAGTTATCAAAATACACTTGTCACATAAGTGGCCCCCAAACCTTTGATTCACCTTAGCCTCAGACTATCCCAGGTATTTTTCTAGTGGCATTCCAAGGCAGAGAGAATGCAGATCTTATTGATGGTGCTTTTATTGGCAACAGACACTGAAAAATCTCCAGATATTCGGGGCACTGATCTTGATTTCCCCTTCCTTTTCCCCTTTCTTGCTTGCACAAGAAGAATCTCCCTAAACCTCAAAATATAAAATGGAAATGTTAGAGCAAGGACAGGAGAGCAATCTGATAGAAAAAACAGCCTTGCTGGAACACCTTGCAATAGTTACGGCCATCACAGTTTGTGGTGGGGACTCCAAATGTCTGTGCTGTTTGTCTTGCTAAAAGGAAGCTGCTGCCTGGTTTGTCAGGGTGCTTCTGGAGGGACCAAAGGTCTAGTCACTGCTGCTTCAACACTGAGACCCAGGTCCCAGCATATCCATCACTGGTCAATAGCCTTGCCCATGGACTTTCTGATGTTGCCAGGTTCCTCCTAAATTGTTTTAGCCCGTCTAAACAATAAAGCTGGACACATCTGACACCCGGGGAGAGGGAGGTGAAGACTATGTAACTGGGTTTGGAAGGAAGACAACAAGTAACTTCCCAGTTCAAATGGCACATGGAGACCACCATGGATCTAGGTCTTGGTATTTGATCCTTCTTGAACAGCATTTTTAGTAATGTGGCTTCTTCCTGTTTGGCCCCCAAATTTTCTATTAGTTTTCTGCCCTGTACAGGAATTTGCTCCAGCATTGTGGAAGAGAACAGAAGGATGCCATTAGAATATGCTTGAGGAGTAAATATGTAGCATCTTACTGTACACATACTTCTCTTCTCATAAAGAACTGCGTCCGTGCTGGTGAACATCACCGTCATTTTAGCATTTTCAGCCAGTGTTAAACACTCGAGCTTTTTCATGGTGAATAGGAAAGCCCTGTTGAAATTGAGAAGGAAGCAATATTGACATAGGAAGCAATATTTTAAACTCAATTCAAATTATTCAACTCATAATTATTTTTCTCTAAATTATTAATTTGGTAGCACTGTCTGGTATTCATTTTTATCTTTCAGATACTGCACTCAAAATTTTAGATACTGAATAAGAGGTTAGCATTATCTACTACTCTCAAGTGGCTCACTTGTTCAGGATATATGACTACGTGAATAAGTTATTGTGTGGGGAACTAGAAACTGCATTGGCAAAACATTATCAGCAGCATCCTAGCTGCTCAGGTTAGTGTCTGTCCCTACAATGGATTAGAAACCTTTCACTCTTGTGAAACAAAGCAGCATCCAGCTAAAGAGGCTCAAGCAGTTCTCTGTGTAACGTTGGATAAGAACGGGAGCTTGAACATTTACTATAAAATGAGTAGTGCATTGTAAATCCACTCTTTACTTGATCTTGTGGTAATTTATGGGTGGAGATAAGTCACAAGCTAAAGGCACAGGCATGGGAGACACTGCTGTAGGCAGAGCTGCAGCAGAATGGGGATGTTGGTTCTGAGCAGCAGTAGGAACATATCACTGATGGTAGACACACACAATGGCACAGTTTTAAGATTCAACAGAAATTACCTGCAGGTTAATTTTCTTTCTGCTTCACATTTCTCCGCACATTCTTTTTCATTATTTGTCTTGTAAAACTGTTTATTTCGAGTAAGTATCCAAACACCATCTGTTCTTAAATAGTCATCCAGTATATCTCCTTTCACTAGAAGGAAAGGAAAGGAATCAGACATTGCAAATGAGAATTCTGCAGTTAAGAAGGTTTGTGGATTTCAGTCCCATTTTCCATGTAGCTCGGACAGGTGAAGACACAATTTATTTTGCATAATTCTGGGTAAAAGATTATAAACTCTGAGGTAATTTCTGTCTCCTGACACAATCACAGCTGAATGACTGCAACATGTCATGGGAAAAAAGCAGCAGAAGAAAGATGTAGAGGCAGTTCTGATTAGAGTTATGCAGGAGTTTGAAGGTAAAAGCAAGAAATGTGAAACAAGAGTGAGGCGGAACAGAGAGAGAGACTAAGTGGTGTCAACACCAATTAGAGAAAGATGAAGGGAAGCGATACCAGTATCAAAGTTTTGGAGAAGCATGAATGAGGTGGATGTGAGATTATGACCTGTCATGTGGGTTGTGCAATCCCTATAGTTTTATTGGTCACTGCCTAGTTGTTTGTCCCAAGATGTCCTGCCCTAGAGCAAGAAACCTCAATCAGAAAGTTACTATATAGCCTTTTACAATGGCCACCATTGTTTTATTGTAATGGGTTGAGCAGACTTAGTAATGAAATTGTCAGGCTACATCTCTGTTGCAACAAATTAACCCAAGATTTTAAATTAGTAAATCAATTAGTATTATAACATCCAAAAACTGCATGTCCACAAGATTTATATGATGTACCTGCTAATACATTTAACACACCTCTAAAACACTGTTGCTCACAATAGAGTTTGCCATCTAATTGACTTTTTTTCTTTTTGTGTCTATAAAGATTCTATGTTTGTGTACCTAATTTCTACGAGAGTTTATTTCCATCTCCAGCATCAGGTTACAATGTTACACAAGTGATATGGTTTAATTATTTCATTTTTTCAAGCTAGATTATTATTGACAGATGCAGGAAGTTCATAATTTTGTACAGCATTCTCACAGGTAATGTTGTGAATCTTTCATTTATGCACTCATATTAGGGCTGAATTCACTGCAGCATCACTCCAGTGTTATTAATTCCCATGACATATGGGCCATTCATCATCTACCTCCACATGACACAGATTCACACAAAATAAAAGGTATTTGGGCCACTAATGAAAGTAAGATGATTAATTGGCTGAGGGCATTTTCTGTGTCTTTTTTCAGAGTTGGCTCAATCCTATAAAACCCATATGTCTTAAGAAATCCCTGACACTGAGGCTTCCCATATCTAATCCTACTATTACAGCAGGACTATGTGGAGCACCAATAGTCTAGACTACGAATTTCTCCTGATGGATTCAGTGTACAAGTGCTTCCTCTCCTGAATGTTTTCCTAAGTTAATGGAGGTCACTGTTCCAGGGGCCCAGGACAGGAAAACACTCCTTTCCAAACTTTATTGACTCATCTTAAACCTCTGTGTTTCTTCAGAGGTCTACTTTGGATACTATTCCTTTTCAGTGACTATAAGAAAGAAAATATATATATTTATTACAGTTGGTTTAAGAATGATTACATGGGATTTTGGATGTCATGCAGAAGGTAAAAGGCACCACAGATTGGCAGAAGCTTAGATAATAGAAAGTAAAAGGTGATGCTGGTTGCATGAAAAACGCTGCAAAGTGTAAACTTTATAAAAAAATATAATAGATTTAAAATGCATCAGGGAATGTATTAGTCTGACTACAATCTTTATAAACCCAGACATTGCACATGATAATTGAACAGAATATTCAAATATATGTGAACAAACAAATTTCTTCTTTTATATATGCATCTTTCCAGATTTGACCAGTACTAACCCAGAAGACAAAAATTGGTTTTTAAGGCAGTTGTAGATCATCACTTTCGAGCAAGTCAGCTAGAGCTGATAACAATGAACAAATAAAGCCCCCACTTCCGTAGTTGTCTTTTATAACCTGGCACAATCATCCAGTGATATGTCCCTGGTATTCTGACCTTAAGTGTCTGAACTATTAAAAACTCATAAAAACTGTATTGATATGTATTTATCAGTACTTTTAAATAAAAGTCATTTAAGTGCCATGCAATTATATGTAATTTCAAAGTACAAGAGAGTATGGTATTTGATTGAACTCTGATTGAAAGGTATACTACACATGGAATATTTGTTTACAGAATTTTCAGATAAGCTTAAAATTCATGTATTACCATTAGTGGAACACCTATCTTCTTTTGGAATTGTAAAAAAGAGTTCTGAACATATTCCTGGAAAAGGTGATCTAGGTTACTGAAGAGTAAATTTCTACCTACTGCCCTCAGGAAAACGAGGGAGAATATTTTATTGTACATGTTTGAAAACAGAGAATGTGAAATTGCTGAAATATAAAGGAACCTGTTCATTTTAAATTTTGTTTTAAATATTCCATTTCAAAGCTTTAAAACTCCTGTCAAAGAGGATGAAGATCAGTATCACTGTGCTTAACAATGCTTGGCAGTAAACACAGCTTTACCTTTAGCATTTGATCCAAAGCCTGCTGAAATAGGAGAGGTCTTCTCACTGACTGCTATGGGTTTTGTACAAGCCTTTGACAGGCTGCTTCCCAAAGGTGCCCCCATCTCTGGACATGGGAAACGTTTGCCGGGAGCCAGGAGTTGCCCATGCAGACACCAAAGCTGCTGGTCTTCTGGTATCACTAATGAACATGACCCTGGAACAACACAGCTCTCACTTTATTCTACAGGAGCTCTTTCTGACGAGCAAGGCCCAAATCCATCATTGTCCAGGAAATGAGTGACACATTGACTTAGGGATCTACCTTCACCACACAGAGCTTGCTAGTGTTTGGCCCCAGTCTCACCTAGGCAAGCAGAAGGCAAAGGACTCTTACCTGAGCTGAGCAAGAAAAGAAAGAGAAAGGCAGCTTTGCTAATCCCCATTTTGGCCCAGCTGGCAGGTGCTGGAAGTTGTGTGTCAGTGCACAAAGTGTTATTGACTCGTACTGGAGCGAGGCAGCATCAAACAAACAAGGCAGTAGGATTAAGTTAATCATTCTCCCGTGCTGTGCTCCCCTTGCCATGGTGTGGCTATTAAAACAACCTTGAATTGGATGGATTACCAAATCAGTCTCAATAATTTCTACTGGATACTGGGAAATGTGAAGGCACTTTCTTCTTTTGTGGGACATGTTTTTTTTTTTCTCAGATTTCTTGGCATCACTTTGCTAAGGTAAAGATGAGGATCATGGTGATGGAAAGTATGGGAACAAGACACAATCCACACATCTAATTCTATATAGTCCTGGATATTCAGCTTTAGGTCCCAATAGTGTTTTCAGTCACAGACTTGGACTGCTTTAGATTGGAACTAAATCTAGAACTAAATTTAGATTCTTATTTATGCTCTTGTGTAAGTCAGTCCCCCAAAACAGACCCTGATAATGCTAACTCTGTATCAGAATTGTTTTTAACAACCTCCAATGCCCTTTCTGGAGGAAAGAAAATTATTTCCCTCCACTTTTTTCCATTTCTGCTTTAGTTTTTGTTGTTCATGACTTGGGAGGCAGCATTCACTTTGGTTCAGTGTATGATGTGCCTTTGACCTCCAGGCAAAGCCGCTGATATCTCAAGTCTGCCCAGACCTCAGGGTGTATGCAGGGTGCCCCATGCATTTCAGCAACATCTGTCATGTCTGTCAACCCCCTGGGGCTCAGCTAAGGCAAGCCAGGCATTCCCAGCCATAGTGCCTTCAGGAATTTCAGCTGGTTTGCCTGGCCAGTCAGGGTAGCCTTTAGCTGGGATTGGGAGGGCAGAGGAGAACGATAGTTGGGAGGAAGGTGGAAGCCCTGCATATTCCCCTTTGTGCTGGGAGTCACCTGGGGTAAAGGCAGTGGTCAAAAGGTACATGCCTGCAGGGCACAAATGGGAAATGCACCCTGGGCTGCTGAGGAGTCAGTGGGGAAGCGGCCTTTTTGCCTCGGCTTTGTGGCACTGCAGAGAGCTCTCAGTGGGTAGCCAGTGTGTAACCTGTGGTGAGAATAGGCAGTAGGAAAACAAGGGTTTGGTCTTGTAACTGTTTTGTGGTGACTTGTGTCTATGTGCCAACACATCCACAGCTCATCTGCGCAGTCAATGTTTGAGCATCTCATTCAACCTGTATCATATCTGGCAGAGGGATATTCCTACAGGGATGTTCCCACAAACCTTCAGGAAATCAGTGGTTGGACCAAGAAAAGAACTCAAAATTTGCCTTCCACGAAGACATTCATGGTGGAAGCAATCACCACTCATTTCTGCTTGGCCAGACAGCAGGTCTGTACCCTCCAACCAGCATGTCAGCACATGCATACATGAATCGTGGGGACACGTGGCTGTGGAAGAGACAGGCTGTCCTCATGGAAGCCAGGAGTAACTCACAGAGACATTATGGGGACATGAATGGGAGGAAGCAGGACTAGAGTACCATTTGGGGATGGGGAGAAGGCATGCAGGACCTGAAGATTTCCCAGTTTAATACAGCAGAGAGGTGAGGTCACTAAGAGATGCGGTAGGACGTGATGAGCAGGGATATGAACTACGGGGAGCCAAGCCTCACCTTTTGTATCATTGACAGCATTACCTGCTCTGTCCTCAGATAGCAAATGCCCTAGACTACAGATGCAGAAGTCTGTAAGCACTCTAGATCTGCTAGCAAATAGCATGGAAACTTCTTTTCTCTTGGATTTAATTTAAATCTTAGACCAATCAAAAGCAGAGAGATTTTTATGCCTGTGTTCTACTAGCAACAAATAAAATCACATCTTTGCTGATGAAAACCACGCTGTAATCCCACTTTATGTTGTGTGAGATTTTCGGGAGAACGTGCTGCGCTGACAATGTCCAGAAGGGTGCAGCAGACGATAGCTTTTGGAAAAAGTGGGTGGCATTAAATCCCCAGCACGAACAGAAGTGTCAGTCCGCACTCAGGATGCATTGTCAGGCGATGTTTGTGCACAAGCTAGCTCATATCGCAGCTCTAGTTTATAAGGAAATTTGTTGTACGCAAATATGCTTTGCTTTTCTTTCTCAGTTTCTCCTTTCCTACCTCAATACAACAGGTTTCAAGCTGATTGAAACCCCAAGTTTTCTTGGGGTGACTTTATGATGTGTATCCCCTCTTGCTGCTCTATGCCCAGAAATTAACTTTGTGCCTTTCTGTGCCTTTAAACTGAGCCTGAGAGTGGGGAGAGGAAAAAACCGAGCGAACTTCTCAAAGCAGTTGTTCAAGGACACAGACACACACTCCTCTGCGTCCTGCTGCAGCAGCAAGAGTGGAGGAAGCACCCTTCTGGCTTTTCAGCCAGCTTTCAGCTCCTTTTCTCCAGAGGGAGACAGAGAGTTGAACTTTGTTTTCCTGGGACTTCGGTTTTTCCTTCTTCTCTTCTGGACTGTTTCAACATCAGAACACATTGGGAGAATTTTCCATCGAGGCCCCGGAGGTGGGCCCATGACCCAGCTCCGAGGAGGAGAGAGGCCACACCTGCAGAAGGACTCTGAAATCTTCCCAGATTACTCTCCACAGCGAGAGGTTTCATTATTTAGCATTATTATCCTTTTCCTGTTTGTTTGTTAAATAAATAGTTTTTTATCACTTTCCTCCAAGGAAAATTTCTTCTTTCCAGAACCTGGTGGGAGAGGGGTGGTTGTAATCTGCCTTCTATCAGAGGATATTTTCCTCCAAATTTGTCCAAAACGGCACAGTTTGAACTTATGTAAATAGGTTCAAAAGCTTTATTTTCTCAATGCAATACTCCATGTAGGGAAGGCAGCATGCAAGTGTGAAATACAGATTAAAAACAGAATGAGAAAGAGTGAGGGGAAAAAAGCCAAATGTAATATTATCACTGTAAGGTACTGAAAAATATAATAGCAGTTATGTAAAGGCAGTGAAAAATAGAGATGTCTCTTTGGAGCAAAAAACCACCCACAATTTTGTGAGAAAATAACACAGATTTCATCAAAATTA
This sequence comes from Struthidea cinerea, assembly GCA_013397865.1. Taxonomy (NCBI): domain Eukaryota; kingdom Metazoa; phylum Chordata; class Aves; order Passeriformes; family Corcoracidae; genus Struthidea; species Struthidea cinerea. The sequence goes on from VZTI01004791.1 coordinate 1,259,440, forward strand.
GAAAAATTAGAAGGAGAAGAAATTACTTGATTGAAAAGAAAAATAATATGGATGAAACAAGTGAGAATAAATTCAAAATAATGTTCTTAAAATTAATTTGGAAAAACACAGATAAAGAGCTGCACAGTAATGAAAACAAACAAATGAAAGAATTTGAATGTCCAGTATCAATTTATAAAATACATTAATTAGACTTTCAGTTTGGAGAAAGAGAGATTTGTATGCTTGCTCATTCTTTCCTTTTGCTAGAGAACATAATGGAGCTCTGCTGCACTGGCTTGGAGTGTGTATTTTCTTTAGGAGTTGAGCAGAGGACTTGTTAGTCACAGTGCTACTGCCAGCCACTGATTCACCAAATTCTGTCAGTGGAACCAGAGGGCTTTTAGACAGGCCTTGTATAAGTTTTAATCACCCTATACTCGGCACTGGTGAGGTCACACACCTCAAGTCCTGTGTCCAGTTCTGGGCCCCTCACTATAAGCAAGACATTGAGGTGCTGGAACAAGTCCAGAGAAGGGCAGCGGAGCTGGTGAAGGGTCTGGAACACAAGTCCTGTGAGGAGCGGCTGAGGGAACTGGGGGTGTTTAACCTGGAGAAAAGGAGGCTCAGAGAAGACCTGAAATTTTGCCTGGGGAGGTTGTCAGATCTTTACATCTGGAAGCTTCAGAAACAGGTTTGATAAACATCTGACAGACATTTTAGATCTGTACATGTTCTTATGCCACAATGATTGAACTCAATAATCCCTTTTGTTGCCTTTTTCTTCTCATTCAGTGAATTAGATTTGTGACACCTAAACAATTCCTCAAAACAGCTGTAGTGCAACTCTCCATAAGCCATTAGCAATAATCCTTCTTTCTCTATCCTTCTACTTCATTCAAAGTAGAATGGCTTTTGCACCTTCTCTCCTCCTTCTCCACTGATATACTCTCACAGCTTACAGACATGAAAAGGGGAAATGCGCTTCCAGGACACCAGACCCATTCACTTAAGAGTTGGTCTTGATGATCCTTGTGGGTCCCTTCCAACTCAGAATGTTCTGTGGTTCTTGAAATACTCACATTCCCACAGCACTGTGCCCATTACCCACCTTGGTTATATCTACATGCCCTGCTCAGCTGGCAGGCTGCAGTTCAGTGCTATGGGTCACCTCTTAGAGCACTTTGGTTTCCTTTGGGAAAAGTGTAGCACACTGAATCCTTGCCCCAGGAAGACCTGACTGATCAGAATAACTGTCTTCAAAGAAAGAAGAAAAATCTTTTCCGAATCACTCTGGGAACACACAGAAATCTCCTTTCTCAAGACATCTCCAGTATGAGCCTAGAAGCAACATCATTTCATTTGAGTGACAGCTTCCCCTGCCCTAGGGGCACACCAAGCACAGTTGGTTTGCCCCTGCTTTTCACAGCATAATTGCAACTTCTGGAGTTGCCTCACCTTGACAGCTCTGTTGTTTTCAGCTGGAGTGCCCCCCGGCTATGATGAGAAATGCAAGTCAGACTTGTTTAGGCCTGATCCCTGGCCTCTGCCAGTTCTGCAGCTAATGAGGGAGAGTTTGTGTCCTGCTGGCACCCACCAAACTGGGCTCTGGCTCCCACCCAGTGCTGCTTTCCTGCCTCAGGCTCTCATACACCCAACTTCTCAGCACCAGTACCACAGACGTTACCAACAAACTCCCAGCACTGCTGAAAGCTCTTTACTTGGAATAGCTGGATAATGAATTATCAGATAATAAAATGCTATAGAAAAACATCTTGGCTAAAATGACCTTGCTAAATAAGAGACTGATACTCACCGTAGTCTATGTGACCCTAACATATTGGAATATGAATGAGGCCTACGCAAAGGACTGAGTATTCTCATGGAGTGTACTCAGAGGAATGATGCCCTTGCCCATAGCCATAAACAGCTGGTTGTCCAGGCCTCACTCCTTCTGAAACTGAAGATTGCTATAGCTTTCTATCTTTGAGGAAGGTTTGAAGCACAGAGCTCATTTCCTCCTACAATTTTTTGTTCCCATTTTTTTTTCCCCTGCATGTGAGTACCAACAACTGAATTTTTAATTTGAAATGTAGTGCATAAGCCCAAGTTTATGCCCTTTCCTATACCAGTTGAAGTGGAAATGAGCCCCTCAAAGCCACCTAGTCAATCTTCCTTCCCTCAAACAGAGTGAACTCTACCAAGTCCTTCCTGCTTCTTGACCAACCACAGGTTAAAAACCTCCCAGGACACCCGTCTCAGGAAAGCAGTTAACAGCTATCCTTACTGTTAAGGCATTCCTACATCTAACCTAAAGGGTTTTGCTTTAGTATAGTTCTTTCACATCTTACAGTATGTGGGGAATTAGCAAGGCATCAAATAGCAGAACTGCAAAAAAATAACCCAGAATAGTACAAGCCTCATAGTTCCTACTAGTTCCTCTGCGTGGATAGGTTAGGTTTACATAATATAGCAAATATAATGGCTGGTTTTTTTGAAATGCATTCACACAACTGGATGCAATACTAAGTTTGAACTCTATTCAGAACACCTCAAGTAAAACACACATAAATAACACACATATTTTGTATAAATTACACAATATTCGTATAAATGCACAGTATTCGTATAAATGATACGTATTCATTCCTTATTAATGATAAATATCAGCATTGCTAGAGCAAGCAGGCATATGATGGTAGTGCCTCAAAAAGCTGTTTGATAACAAGTATGTGAGCTGACATTATTGTGATGGCTGCTCTTAGTGTCTCACAGCCCTCTACAGAGCCGCAGTCTTATGGCCGCTCCTGTGACATGTGGCCCGAGACTCTTCACTCGTGCTCCAGTGGTACCAGCCATGCTGCTCTTTATCCCAGGAAAGCTTTTACACGCAAGAAGTGCTGCAAGGGCTGCACCCCTGATGTTTGCTGTGTTGTTCTTGCCAATCCTTCTCCCACAAGTGGTCCTCAGGCACCTTCACAGTAGCCGCAGACAGAGCCAGAGACCTGCTGGTGCTCCGACATGTCAGATGATAAATACCCTCCTGGCAGATGGTAAACCTTGGGCTAAGGGCTCACTCCCAGAAGTTTAGTTCATAAAAAAGCCTGTCCCAGGATGACTTCACACGAGCAGGTCTCCTACCCCTGCTGTGAATCATTCTCAGACAGGGAGCGTGGCAGTTCCTGCAGCCAGCTGGGAGAAGGCTGTGCTGGGGAGCCACCTGAGCCAGACAGGGACTTCTTGTGCTTTGGCTCCTGCATCCTTCCTGCTGCAGGGATTGCTAGCTGGAGACAACCAAGGTGGGAGCAGGGAATCAAACAGGAAGGCACAAACCCTTTCCTGATGCAAGGACCATGGAGAAAACTGTTTTGCTCCCTAAGGAACTCCCCATGGGCCTGTCCCACCCCTAGATTGGAGCAGCCCTGGGGGTCACCAGGGCAGCCCCAGCGCCGGGCACTTGGCACATCCCTGGGGATGGGGATGGGCTGAGGCCATGCGGGTGGGCCTAGCTTTGTGGGACCTGGCTTTGTGGGGCCCATGGCTGGTCAGGACTGTGGGGAGCTGGAGACCAGCCCTGCCGCAGCACCATGTGTCAGCCATGGGCTGACACGTTGTCCTGGGCCATGGGAGAGCCCTGTGTGCAGGGACAGCCAGGGCTCGTGGTGCCGGACAGCTGTAGGACAGGGAACTGAGGAAACAGGAGCTTATTTGTCTCCATCTTGCACCCATGCCATTACTCAGTCATCCCTCTCCTCTGCACCTCTCCCTAGACCGATCTGTCGTCCAGCTCTGTGGGAAAGAGTCTAAGGTCAGAGGCGTTTCTGTAGAGAAAAATCTGCAAATGCAGTTTCATTCAGTGGAGAAACTGAAAGTTCAGGACACTTGACTGCCTCTTATCTTTACTCGCACAAATGCACAAATGCATCACCAACAGGGACCTTTTTTCCTGATTTTTTCCGTGCTTACGCCTACTGTGACTTTTCCTGCATGGTGCTGGGCAGGGAGCTGGACTGGCACAGGGAAAACTGGCGCAATCACCTCTTACAGCCCTTGGGAAGAACTTACTCATTTGTGGAGACATTTCACTGAGCAAAGAGATAAAAATCTGCTATGACATCTATTAGTACGTGTTTTATTTGGTTTCAAGTAAGTGTCTAAACTGACCATAAGAACAAAACAAGCTACAATGCTGGACAATATTTTACATGCTAAATGTATTGACTACATAGCTCTACATTCACCTGGTTTCTTTCAGATTTCTCAGGTACTACATCACAATTTATTTTTCTGTTCTAAACTAAGGTTCCTGCAAGGGAAATCTTGTTCCTTCTCATCTGAGAAGAACAATTCCCACCCAAAACTCTCCTTGCTCCCTGGCAGACGTGGTAGTGATCAGCTGCATATGCTGTCACAGGTCGCTTGTCAGTGACTGAGATTCACTAGCACAAAATAAATACCGAACAAGTGTGATGGCAACATACATTTAATTTAAATGAACTGTCAGCAGCCAGCTCAGAGCAGAAGTAGGAGCTAATGTTGTCTGGCAAAATGAAGACATTATATTGTTTGTCCAGTTGTAACTAAGAGTGAGGGGATCTTAAACATCTTCAGCTTCTGTTCTCCAGCAAATCTGAAACTTAGCTTGTGTTGTTAGCAACTGGACTTTCTAGCAACAAAAAAACCCCCAAAAACCAAACCAAACAAACAAAAAATTAGTACTCTTTCCTGTAAAGGATGAGTTTTTAGGAAACCACGAGAGCTGAAACTTACACCTTAAAACCACTCTAGAATACATGCTTTTGGATATAGTCCCTTTTAGTAAGTCTTATTTTCCTTGGAAACAACTTTATTTGACATTAAATTCCTACAGCAGAAGCTACTGCCCTTTATATTAGGACATGCTGGCCAATCCATGCTGTAATGATCTATTTTTATACTCTTCCCTTCTCTGATGTAAGGTCATGCCACGTTCTTCCCTGATGAGTTAGCAAACTGCTTCTTAGCACCACGATCCTCTGTCCTCTGTGCAGCTGTTGCCCAGGTTCTCCTTGTGCTTCTCCTCTGCTTCTGGAGTTTCAGACTGTCAGATTATGCAGATTTGTTTCTTGAGACACTATGTTTTTTTCACAGAAGAGACTGAAACAATACAATCTTTAGCTGTGTTGCTTCTTGGCTAGAGACACTAGGAGGAAGTATTTGCATGAAAAGGGGTCTAAATTGGCTGCCTGTTGTGAGAGGGAAGAGAGACCTATCTACTAAAGGACAGAAAATGTTTTCCTTTCCTCTTCCCCTGCAATCAAACCTCCGTGTGTGGGAACACATCCAGGGACAGAGTGCTCAGGAAATGGTAAAGAAAGCAGTGCAGCCCCTCAACCATCTGCAAAACTTGCAGATTTAGGGACATGCAAAATCCTTTTTAAGGTTTAGCCCAACATTTGCAAGTTCAATGCATACTTAGGTACCCTGGGAAAGAGGCCTTGATGTTCAGAGACATTGTGCAAATGTGATTTCTATTCTGCAGCCGGGCTTCACATTAACAATGCAAAACAAGCCCACTTGATCTGGTGAACTAGAAATAAATTTAGCTGTCCATCTTGGGAATCCTTCCAGAAAATATATTGGCTGTAATCACCTTTTCCACAAGGAGGTAGACTGTTGCTTATGTTTGAAAAATATCTTTTCTTTCAACGACCTTACCTACTGCTAAAAGAAGGGAGAAAAGAGAGTTGCTACTAAAGCAGCATCTAGGCTTTTGTTCACAGTCAAGGGTATTTGGTATTGCTATGATAATATGTCTGGCAAGTAGAGTGTGCAGCTGGATCAGAACACTATTTAAAATTCAACAGCTCAGCTGTGTAGCTTGGTCAACAAATTGTTCCTCACACTGAGCAAAAACTGGGCTTTTTCATCCACTGTTATTGTATACACTTTTAGTGGTCAGATTAGCAATTTATCTATGTGGAACTTAAGCAAAAAGTCATAGGTAAGCTATGACCAGATCTTCTTTAGAAAGCTTAGATGCCCAAACCACATCAGTAAAAACATCCATAAAAACAGAGCTTTAGGAATAAAGAATGTACGTAGAAGTGCAGATTATGCTGGGCATGGCACAGCCAGCACCTGCATTACTATAAACTCTTCCATAACTACTTCTACTTTTAGGTATTTTTGTCACCTTAATGGCATGAGAACAATTAAGGTGGAAAAGTCTATCTGTTCAGTTATCTTCTGAAGATGCAGGAATAATTTTGAGGATTGAGAATACTTTGATTTTTAGGGTTCCATCCCTTGCAAATAAAGGTGGAAAAGACATTTTATTTGCTTGTTCATGCTGTAATGCTGCTCTAAGAACATGGACAAGACTATTTATAGGTGGAGTTAATATTTTTTTTCCTCTTAGATCAACTATTACAGTTGAAAAAGTGAGACAAGTTTTGTGCACACAAGTCCTTCCTTGGGCCTTAAAGCTCATCTAATTTTTACAGCCATGCCAGCTGTAAAAATAGGTTGTGCCAATAAATGTAGTAGCAGGAGAATCAAGAGATACACGGGGTGAGACAGAGCAGGTTGGTTCACACACACTGCAAGAGCTTATTATTTACTTTGATGAAAGTCTTTTTGTACAGGCTTCATCAGAATACCAAAATCTGACCTAGCTAACCAATTCCACTTTATAATAAATATGCAGAGACCAACACTTTTGATATGATCCTGGAATTACACATCATCTAGAAGTATTTCAATGTTGTTTTAAATTCTTTTTTTTTTTCATTAATCTTCTAAAAAAAGCAGGACTTGTAACAGAATCTTATTTTCTCTCTGATGCAAGTGATCTCACCAACAGAACACCAAACTGCTGACTGGATTTAATGCAAACTTTTTTAAACAAGAACATCTGGTTGAAAGAGGCTAATCCTAGAAAATTTCTGTTCCAGAGCAAAACAACATTTTAAACCATTTTTTACTTTCATACAATAGCTGGTATAAAGAAATCAGGGGTTTTAAAAGTTTGATTATATTAAAAGTCACCAGAAACTTTTGAAAATAATTATTAAAAATATTGGTGTGTTTCACATTTAAAACCATGATAAACTAGACAACTTAGTTCACAGGCAAGGGTGAGATTGACAATGCAGCAAATGAGTTTAATAATTAATAAAACTAGTTACTGACAGTATCCTTACCCCTACCATGGAGAAAGGTTTTATGAGGAAGGTATCAAATCCTTAATATAATACCTGACATGTCAGGTATTTCTGACTATAGTTCAAAAACTATAAAGTTATGCAACCTATGCCTTCCAAACCAGTATATAACAGCGGAGTATGTAGGCTGTTATAACAGAGTGTGCCATCCCTGAAGACAAAATAGAGTGAAAAAAATTACAGAAACCCAAATCAAATTAGTAATCTTGAACTAATCTAATTGCCTACTGAATTGTGAATACTGATAATAAAAACTGCCTGGATAAGTAAATCCTTTATCAAATTCTTCTGGTTTTCCAAGTACTTTTTAAAATTTGAGTAGTTTGAGTTCTGCCCCCTCCCCCCCCCCTTAATAGGATTTTCATAAAAAGGAATATTTATGCACTGTTAGTCTTTGTTATTTAGAGTAAGTCTTTTAGTAAAAATGGCAGGGAAAATCAACATAGAAACCAGGCAAATTTTTGAAGGACCTAGTTAAAAGTTTTATCAGTTTCTGTTACATACATGTAAGGTTATTAAGCACAGCATGAGTGAAACCACTGACATTAAGTGCATAGTGATTAAGATGAAAGAACAGTGATATTTTTAGGGGAGTGATATAGATGTTTAATTTTGTAATGCCTTAATGCTTTGAGTTTGAAAGCTTTATAAGTCAAGTAATAAGAGAACTTTTAGTCTTGCATCTTTTTGAGATAATGAAGTCAAGACACTTGCAAAATTCATGTTGAACTGCTGTTACTCTTCTAATAATAGGAGTGCTGAAAGTCCAGAATTATCCAATCAAATAAGATAATGAGAGTATCCTGAGTATATCTTCTAATGCATATTACATGTGTAAAATGGAATCTTTAATGATAAAAACTGAAGGTTTGGTTTCCAGTTAGAAAGCGAACTGTTGCACTAATGTTCCCTCTGATACATAACATCTGCTTAGCTCTTGCCAAGATGGTAGTGCCTGTTGGGGTTTTATTTTCTTTGAAAACTTACTAGATATTAATACCTGTCCTATGCCATTATTCTCTTTCTCATGTACAAATGTACATTTATTATAATAAAGCTAGTAACCCCTACACATATCTTTGGGAATAGCTATTCGATTGCTCGTTTTTGTCTGTACAGAATATGCAACATGGGAAATAATGAAGGCATTTGCTCAAAAGCTTTTTCAGCTCTACTGAACTGAAGCAGCAGTAGCAAGTGAGGACACGGGATAAAAGGCAGCAACCTTTTAACTGATAATATTATACAGCCAACCTGGCTTTAGGACTGCGATGAAACAGTGCACTTCTGTCCGTACGTGTCACTGTTAGCAATAAAAATTTGGCCATTGGAATCTACAAAACAGATGTTGAAGAATTAAAAAAAGGAGTCAGGCTGCCTTTTGTTCTCTTTGTTGACTCTACAGAGAGATTAACAAAAAACGCATTTTTTAAGAAAGTAAATTACTGTGGCCGAATTACAGACAGCAGAATTCACCACTCAAACAGTGAAAAGTTTTAAAAAATTATTGCTAACTATTCTGTGTTCGCCAAGGAGAGGATCAGGAGGATGAAAGTCTTGTGCAATGGATATTTGAATCTAGTCCAAAGTACTAGTTACTTAAACACAGGGTGAAAATTATTCCTGGGGCTATGAGTGCAAATGATTTTTTTGGGGATATTAACATTTCTAGAGGGTGTATTGACATTTCTAGACAGCTTGTCAGTCTTCTTCTTGAAGATGACGCTTCATTATGTTCTCAGAAAAGGAATTCTACTTGTGAAGCATTCTGGGAGTGGTATTGTTTGTGTACAGGGACAACTGTGATTGGAATGAGCTACTGAAGAATGAATGTGCCAGTGCAAAACAAAATACTAAAATAACTATACTGAGATCTGATGGCTCATTAGTGTTGTAAGGCATGGCAAAGTCTCAAATACATTAGAGCTTCTTTGTTTTCTTTTCCTCCATTGCATGTCTTAAATTATGGAGAAGTAAAACCTACTTATGTATCTTAACAGATAATGGGACAACCTTTCACAGCCTCACTGTGATATAAATTATTTCCACATAGGGCAGAAGATTTACAGCTGGGATGTGACTTGTTTAAGCAAAGTATCTAATATTATTTTAGACTCCATAGGTAATTCTGAGGGGGCTCCAGCTGCCACTTGAGAAAGGACTGTGTCTCCATATCCTGTAACTTTTCTGCTGGCAAGAACCTGAAGATTTCTAAATGACACTAATCATCTATTTTTGGGTAGTTAAATCCTACCTCTGATGTGTGCACACTGAGACAAGGTGGCTACTGAGGATCTGATCCCATTTTTACTTCACACTGTAATTGGTTGTCAACAACAGTGCTGAAGACTTGCCTCAACCTGCCCGATGGAGAAGTCTTTGAGCTGGACACCACATGTGTCACTGGATCTTGTGCCCTCCAGCGCTGAGACTCAGGAACAGTTCTGAATTTGCCATACACAAAACTGAAGAAGAAGTCCCTTCCATTTCCACCAAACCAGACCCTCACAAAAATTGCACCTCATGCCAATTGCCAAGTATAAGAAACTTCTAAAACAGAAGGTTTCTTTGCTGTGCCTGCACAGCACAGCATCTGGAGGGGAAAATAATCCTTGTGCTTGGCAATTGCCGTGCTGGCTGTTAGGTAAGTTGCAGAGGATGGAGACTACCAGAGCCACATACCGCTGTATAAAAGGCATTCATAGCCCTAAGCCTGCCAATGGAGAACCTCTCCCTCCCATAATGTAGCGTGATGTCTTCACAACCTGTGGGAGTCCCTGAGAGGAAACTTGGAAGCATGGTCATTATTAATACAGGAGGTCAGTGAAAACGTTGAGAGCACAAAGGTTGAGAACAAATACAACCTTTATGAGAGCTAGAAATAGGTGTGAGATTCGGCTGCACAGAGAAGGGTGTATTTTGAATGGGTGCTCCATCTGTTTCTGTTGTAGAATGCACTGAAATACAGAGCATACTGAAAGGGGGGAACAAGCCATTACTTTGGCTAATTATTAGACTGTTAGTTTATTTTAATTTATAATGGAGGATATTTTTCCTTAAGTTTTAATGTAATTTTTTGTAGCAATTGAAATATCATATTTCGAATATGCATACTGCTTTCCAGGAGAGGGCAGTCCATTCCCAGGATCAGTTGGCTCCCTCCACATTCTTAATCCAAGAAGTGTCCAAAGAAGTGTCCAAAGACAGAAAGATTTTTTGGCAGGGCACTACCAAGACCCCAAGATATGGGTCCATTTTATACAAAGCTGTCTTGGATAAGAATAACGAAAGGTTCTCCACTGTCTCCGTGAAGAGGAAAGAAAGTACGTATGCTAGTGGAAGTACATCAGTAACCAGTAATGTGCAAAAAGGAGGCACAGAAGTGGAATGAATATATGACCACAGCTGTACAAGGGCTAATGAATAGCCTATCCAGAACTTTGGCCGGGGAAGAGTTCTCTCTATCACACAATTATTGTAAATTTAAAAAGGCTGAGCGCCAGATTCTGCACCTGGGACAGGGCAACCCAGGTTTTGTGTATGGACTGGGGAATGGAAAGCTGGAAAGCAGCGCTGCAGAAAGGAACCTGGGGGTCCTGGTCGACGGCAAGTTGAACATGAGCCAGCAGTGCCCGGGCAGCCAGGAGGGCCAACCCTGTCCTGGGGGGCATCAGGCACAGCATCGCCAGCCAGGCAAGGGAGGGGATTGTCCTGCTCTCCTCTGCACTGGGGTGGCCTCACCTCGAGTGCTGGGGCAGTGTTGAGTGCCACAATATAACAATGACATTAAGCTCTTGGGGAGCATCCAAAGGAGGATAATGAGTATGGTGAAGGGCCTTGAGGGGAAGCCGTATTAGGAATGGCTGAGGTCATTTGGTCTGTTCAGCCTGGACAAGAGGAGACTGAGGGGAGGCCTCGTGTTCTTCAACATCCTCACAAAGGGAAGACGTGAGGCAGGTACAGATCTCATGTCTGTGGTGACCAGTGACAGGACCCAAGGGAATGCCTTGAAACTGGAGAGGTTTAGGTTGGATATTAGGAAAAGATTTTTTACCCAGAGAGTGGCTGGGCTGGAACAGGCTCCTCAGGGAAGTGGTCACATCACCAAGCCTGACAGAGTCAAGAAGTGTTTGGACAACAGTCTCAGGGCCCATGGTGTGACTCTTGGGGTGTCTTGCACTGGGCCAGGAGTTTGACTCAGTGATCCTGCTGGGTCCCTTCCAACTCAGCATATTCTATGATCTATAAAGACATAAAAGCTCTAGACACAAGAGCTAAGACTGGGCTTTTATTTGATGTAATTTCATTCTTCAATTAATTTCATTACTTTTCATATTTTATAGAACAATGTTAGGGGTTATTTCTGAAAACACAGTGTAATGAGTCAGACTGTGTTTCTTCACTTACAATCATGCCTGTGCTCCTTCTACTTGTCTCTGCCAGGTATGTGATTCACCCAAGAGAGCTTTGAAGTCTGCTCTGGAGTAAAAAGCAGGGTAGCCACATCAACAAGATACAGCAGCTAAAGGAATTAGCCTTAACAGTGTCTGGAAGAGACACTCCTGAGCTTGTCTGAGATAGCACGTTCATGTATTGTATTTCATGGTTACTGACATCCACAGAAGATACTGGCTCCTGAGCTGGTGTGACAGCACTAGTGAGCACTCCTGCTCAGCAGGAGTTAGTGAGTGCTCTTGAGGCACTCTGTTGTAACCCGCACTGCAGGAGATCAATGTCATAAAACTCAGGGAAGGAGAAGGTGATTTCTTTCACAAAATGTCAAAGGAGTAGATTTTACCCCTTCAAACTCATTCTTTCATGAACTTCTTTTGCTCACACTCTACATGCACAGGCACTTAAAGCACCTCTTGGCCTGGACCTCTGCATCCAAGTGGTCTGCCCAGGATCACTGGTGAGGCACAAGGGATTCTGGCTCCTGAGTCCTCATCATGTCTCCAGGGTTATTTTTGACTGGCAATGGCTGAAAAGTTTTTGGACCAATCTTTTGCGTCATTTAAGAGTCAGGGCTGCAGTGGAGCAGTCCTTTTCTACAGCCTGTCTTCCTGATCAGTTATAGAAAAAGGAATGGCACAATGGGGTGTGCAGTGATGTAGTTTGAGTGCTAGAAAAGGAAGGACAAGGCACGGTACACACCTTTCAGCTCTTACATTTTAGTTAGAGGCGAAAGCATATATCACCTGAATAATAATCTAAAAACTGAACTACAAAGACTAACAGAATATTTTGATTTGCTTGGAGAATCAAACAGAAACTTGAAATACAGTCATAATCAATAGTGTGGTGAAACACTGAATATGTTGACAGGACCAAATAATTGGAAAAATAAGCTTCTAAGAGCAATGTACTTTCTACAGACTTGCAATAAGGATAGGAAAAGATAATCAAAGTCAGTGGGTTATGATTAAAAGCTTCATACTACAGAGATGAAGAACAATGGAATTCATTTCAAGGGAAGCGTACTGGCTGTTTTTATTAGGAAGGCAATATTAGGATAGGAATATGTGTGAAACATTGAATTTAATCCCAGTTCACTGTATTATCTGGAAATTGGACCTAGATAGTTCCTAAATTATTTTTAGTACATTTTCTATCTCACCATCTACCCACGTTACAGTCAAACCCACTTTCTGCAAGTTTCTTCGGAGACTGAGACAGGAGCTGAAGGTAAGAGTGTTTGGTAGGCAGGAGGATGTATCCTCCAAAGGACAGCAATGACTATGACACAGTCTCTGTTCCCTCCTACTTTTCAGTGGTGCAATGTATTGTCTAAGTGGGCAATTATAAATAATTATGCATATAAATAAGTGTTCATAAAAAGGACTAAGTTTGAGAACTTTTTTTTGCAGTACTCAAAGGGAATTTTTTGTTAGCTGAATTGTCCTTTTCCAGAGAATTTTGCTTTCCTCTTCCCCTTCACTGAGAGTTTTAATCCTGTGAACTTGAGGAAGGGCTAGGGTTCTTGTTTGTCTCTTAATCTGCTTTCATTAATCTGTGGTTGTGCCTTGTGACATCTCCCTTGCCCTAGCCCATTCCTCAATCCTAAACCAGCTCCCACTCTTGCCAGACCTCAGGTATAACCCGCCACAGTGCCAGGGTCATACTTTCTCTTGCTGATTCAGATAATTGCACAAATGACCGTCTTCTCCTCAGCAACTACATCTCCAGCCCATCTCAGAAGGTGATCTGTGTCCGTGCCCAGAACTGGGTGTACTGCTTACTCCCTAGATAAATATATATAGTCTTTTCCTTGTACTTCACTCATCGCAATGCTGGAATGTTCGTGTAATGATCCTAGTCCTCCCAGCCCAACTGGTAATGATTTCGCTATCAGGATGTCCTTTTTTGAAGAGGGGACAAAGACTACGTCTATCCTAGTGAACTAAATGTGACCAGAGCCTGGACCTGCACACTATCCCGTGATGGTGCAAGCTGTTCAAACGTTAGCACATTCCCTGGCAGAGCTCTGGCCCATGCTGGCTAGCGTGGTCTCACAGAGTGCCAAGACATCATTCGGGAGCTGACAGAGTCTGGGGGCTTTTTCAGTGAGCAGTGCAACTGTCCATTTCTTTCTTGATAAAACCCAGCAATGTTTGCAGAGTCTCAACTGCAGGCTGTACAAATGTTCTGACTAGCTAAGTAATGCCCCATGACGTAGCAGTCCTGCTTATTGACGTTCATGAGAACATATATGCAACTGTAGAAACAAATAATCTTTTTTTTTTTAATTCCCATTTAAATGGAACCATTTCTTTCACAAGTAGGATTTTACCATAAAAGTAAAAAGGTTCTCTTTTTCTTTATCAGAAATTGAGAAAACAAAAGGAAAGTCCTTCATAATTTTTAGGTTGAAGGACACATGAATACATATGCATGTGAATTTGAGTGAGGACTCCCATCCAGCAATAGTTGTAATGAATTCAGCGAGCATTTTCCTACTTAAGTACTTGCACTGTGATGACTGCATAGGGCAGTGATCACTGGATGGGACAGTGAGGGGAATGCTCTTTCTCTCCCCAAGAGTTTAAAAGAGCTCTAATAATTTTTCCATCCTGAATCAGAACAGTGACAAGCTCTCCAACAGTTTCACAAATAGAATCGTTTCACACGCACAAAAAATTGTTGATCAGAAAAGTGTGATTTAGGATGGAACATAAGAGATGAGTTGTTGGCAGGTTTGAACAGAGATTTATGTGGGAAGAAGTTACAATACACTGGGAGGATTTGGGGAAAAATGACTGATGAGGAAGCTGAAAAAGAGCCAGTTAAATTAACTGTATTTGTCTTATCGTTGCCATTACCGTTTACAGCTAATGGTAGCCTTGCTAGCAATTGTGATTACTTTGCCATATAAAACACAGTCCAGGCCACTGATGAATGACAAGCTGTTCAATTTTTCCATCTATTGCTCTCTAAAGCACTTTAACGGCTATTGCAGTTCTCTCAAATATTTACAAAGAGATGGTTTTGGAAAGCAGACAGCTATTTTGCCATATGTCTGAATTGCTGCTCTTCAATATGTTCTTGAAGAGTAATGACGACTCTTAAAATTTCAAGGGCAATTTAAAGGGATCCTCTTCATTTACATTTAGTCCACAATTTGAGTTTTGTGAAAAAATAACCGAAGGGTCATTTTTAGTATTTGGAAACATGATTTTTTCTTCTAATCAAGCACATTCTCTTCTACTTTTAAGTATTGTAAGGCAATTGTGTGGAAAGTAAGAGCAACTGGCTAACATGACACAGAAAATGCAAACCAAACATACACATTTGGGAAACCTCTATCTGTTCTGTTGTGACAGTGTGGCATCACCAAGCTCCAGGCCTGCCATTTCTTTCCTGAGAAAGAAACTGATCCATGGTAATTCAAACTGCTGCACTGACATATCAGCATGTGTAATGAACAGCAGAAATCAGTCCCTTAATTTCATTTATTGTTCAAATTTAAAAAATACACCCCTCCTCCCAAACATTTTGGAAATATATAAAAGTGAGTTAGAAACAGCAGACAGATTAGTTAGCGCTCACAGGAATGCTTGAGAATAGAGACCAGAAGGCATTTTTAAGGGTGTCTGGAACAACTTCATGCAACAGATGGTACTTGGAGGAGCACTTGCATTTCAATTTCACTTTGGCATGCTGCATTTGTTTGTATGCAAAACCTTCACATACAGCTCAAAAATTTCTTGAAATATAGATTGACATTTCTTGGAATATAGATAATGAGTAAGATTTAGGAGATTAATTTCCAGGATTAAAAAAAAATAGACTGTTATCTTTTCATTTTGTCCCTCCTCATTTTCACTTTCCCCCCACCCACATGAAAAAAGAAATGTGGAGTCCAGCAGTTTAATTTTACCATCTAACTTTAGTTGTGTTTCTTTCTGATACATTCTTATATTTTCTTACAAATAAAAAGGAAAAGTACAAGTCTCTAATTTGTCAATCAGCAGAGTTAAAATTTTCAGTGTCATGTCCCCCAGTGATCAAAAGCCTCTACTTTCTACCCCTGTCTGAGAAAGCTTTGCAGCATGCACACAAGATCAATAAACAATCAATGGCAGAGACTTTTACATGATTCCACTCCACCAGGCTCAAAAGTGTAACATTAGGTAGGTTGAATGAGAGGCTGAACCAAAAAATGTGAAAAGTCAGCTGGAAATCGAAACTGGAGAGAGCAGAAAAGAGTGAGAGACGAGAAAAAGGTGTGACAAGAAGCACTACAGGCTACAGAGAAGCAGAAGTAGTCTACTCTTAGGAGAAGCCAAACCGAAGTCCTTTTTTCTGTGCATGTGTTGTTTTTGTCAAACAACATTTTAGTGATTCATATGAGTAAATCCAGTCTTAACAATAAAAATGCTCTAAATTCACATGTAAAGCAAATACCTGATTCAAAATATAACAAACACAGAAGGATCTGAATATTGTCTCATACTTAAATATATCTTATTCTCATGGTTTACACTCTGAGATGCCACACTAATTCAATGTGGTGTCAGGATCAGGTGTGAAACACCATGGTCTACTTTCATTCCCATCAAGTTTCCTGCAGTAGTTTTTTTCAAACCCCACATGAGTAAAAATTTAATCTCTAAAGCTGTAGTAGAAAGGAAAATATCGTTACAGAATAAGTGAAGGTTTTTTTGGTTTTATTTTTTCCAAATGTTTGTGGCTCAGTTCATGCAACCTGAAAGCCAAGAAAATGGATACTCTCCTTGTGGATCTGATGTGTTTGCTTGAATATTTTTCCACATGATAAGCTGTCATAAAAAGTCTCTCCATTGCCACTGGAATGCCCCTGGAAGAATCACCAGACACATATCCACAGCTGACAGGGAATTCAACAGTCTCAAAGGGCAACAGTACTCCTCTGTATTTTTATGCAGCTGATCTATTTGACTTTTATTGTCATACCTATTGTTCTAACCTACAAGGTTTAAAAGAGGATCACATAAAGAACTGTGGACTTTTTTTGGAGATATAGAGAGATGACACTAACTAAACAACAGAAGTTTTCCAGTAACACACGTCATACCTGTTTGAATCTACCTGAAGAGCAAATAGACCTTCTTGCATGCTTCTCATATAGTATCATTGACATATTAGCAGAAAAAGGTGCATCAATGTAATGATACTATTTCAGTTTCATTTCTCACATACTATCTGTTACCTAACCAAAAAAATCCTGTCTCCATTTAAGGATGTGCAAATGGTATTTTTTCCAAGTGAGTGTTTAGCCTGATCAAGAACCACAAAGCATATGATAGCATTTTAAACAAAATGGGACAAATTGTACAGTGTCTTAAAAGCATATCTGTCTTGCTTACTTTTGTGGTAAGGGATAAAAGTCAGAGTGAGAGATGTGGAGGAAATTATTCACTATAAATTAACCTCAGCAAAAAGTAACTGTCTTTGATAATCTATGGTAAAGTATTGCTCAAAGTGTACTATTAATGGATCTTTCAGAAATGATCCCTCATAATGTTTAGACAAATATGACAAGATCAAACTTTGATGTGTGGAGTGTGCTACCCACCCAATTCTGGCATAGCACCCTCTTCAGAGTTCTGTCTTTTATTCCTCTATAATATCCTTCCCCCTCCTTTCTTTCTTTTTTGTTCTTTTGCACTCTAGAAGATAAACTGAAACAAAATACACCACTGATGGATCAGTATCACTTTATGTATGTCTTACCTAACTGACATTCTGCACTTGTTGTAACATATTTAGCAAATTTCAAACCCTGCTCCTACAAAAACATGCATGTTATTCCACTACCATCAATAAAGTAAAATCAGAGATATTAACAGAGTACTTATAAAAGGAAACTCATTAAAGTTGTCCTGTTTTCAACAGGAAGGCCCTGTTGAAACTGAGAGAGGACAACATATGAAGATCAATATATGTGAAATTATGAATTAATCAAACGTGATATGAAGGAGGGCCTTGGAAGTACGTAGACAGTGAGGCAGAACACTTCTCTGACAAACCCTTACAGGATTGTAAAGCAATGAATTTGTGAGCCATCTGTGACTATCTGAATCTCTAACCTCAAATTCTGTGTGTGCTTCAAAACAGTTCCAGTTCAGCTACTCATTCATTTTTTCTCATAAAGGAATGTGCATTCTAGCTGGTTCAAGTTGAACAGAAGAGAATTTGGGTGGGATGTATACTCAAGTGGAAGTGAGAATTAACTGAATCTCTAAACAGCAGCAAGAAAAGGAAAATGTGGCTTAAACCGCCTGACAAGGACTTCAAAATAAAAATGTTAAAAATTATTTCAAAACATAAGCAATACTCGTCATCATGTTTTGAAGCCCATTCTATTCTAAGCACAGGAATAGCACAGGAAAATTGATTAGGACAACAACAAAAATTAATTTATCTATTTGCTTTGCAGACACTTCTCTTAGAAATGAAACTGGATTAATCAAAAATATTTAAGTGGCACAATACTGCAATAACTGGAAGTAATAAGGATGATCAGATTTAATAATAGTTTTTCAATAACCCACAGTACACAGAGCACATCCTTGCTATATAATTTTTTCTACATATTTGTCACATGGTATTTCTGAAGTATTACAGAATTGTACAAAATGTATTTACATGCTTGTTGCTATATCTTAAAAATGCAGTTACAACAGCAAAAGAGGCTTTTTAATGTTTAAATGAAAACACACATTTTTGATGGTACACAAAAGCTGATTGTGTACTGTGTTCACTGAACTATTACCCCAAATGTCCAAAACTTTTACAGATAAACTAAAAAGCAATATAAATACTTTTAAAAGTTAATCAGATTTCTTAGCATTTTGTAAATGTAATTACATGTCCTTAAAAAGCAAATCCTGCAAGATCTTGGCAACTGAAAACTATTTTTAGTCTCCTAAAGTCTACTTTGGTCCTATTTTTATATGCAATAAGTAATCTTCATTAACATGTAGTCATAGAAAAGAGTGAATATTTTGTGCCTTTGCTCCTAGTGCTTTTTAAAAGTTTGGATTTCAGAAAAGGAGGATTACAATTAGGATGGCTAAATTGTGAAATATTTCTTAGCAACAGACGAGCAGATACAGGACCAGTTCCACATTTCATTTTAATAGATGTCATTTTAAGTGAGATGAAATAGAACTTTGTTTTAGACTTTTCGACTTTTCAAAGTCTCATTCTAAGAACGTCAGGGAGACATCGTCATCTTGGCCACATCCTTTCACCAAAAGAAACTATAA
This sequence comes from Struthidea cinerea, assembly GCA_013397865.1. Taxonomy (NCBI): domain Eukaryota; kingdom Metazoa; phylum Chordata; class Aves; order Passeriformes; family Corcoracidae; genus Struthidea; species Struthidea cinerea. The sequence goes on from VZTI01004791.1 coordinate 1,278,374, forward strand.
ACGGATAACCAGGGAAGTGGCCCTGGATAACAGGGTATCCAAACATGGCAGTTTCTCTAGCACTACCCCAGCCAGCCATTTCATACCAGCGTGATTACATCCTAATTTCTCAAGCCTGATACTACTTTAGTGATATATCTTAATCCCCTCCTTAAATCATAGAGAATTTCACAGCAGCTTGTTAGGAGCATGGGACTCATTTTCTTGCCTGTGCCAGCACCTCCAAAAGTTATTTCTGAAAGAAAAGGGTTATATCTACAGATTCTGTTGTTATGATACAGGTCTTTAATGTGGAAAAAAATTACTAATATTTGTGCATTAAATCTATATATTACCATTTTCAGAAAACAGGTGAACAGTTTAATAAAGACCCTTGATTTTTTGCAATTCTCAGCTACCATAGGTCTGAGGCTCCAGCAGTGACTGGAGTTTGTCAGGAAATCTGAAAATCACATGACTTCACAAACTTGTCACTGAAAATATCTGTCTTTAACTTTACTGATTCAAATGTAAGGACAAATAAATATTTCCTGAGCACAGAAATGCAAGAGAAAGACAGCTTTCCTAATCCCTATTTTGGTCCAGCTGGCTGGGATTGAAGCTGTGTGTGTGAGTGCATAAAGTTTTATTGATTCCCACCAGAGTTACGCATCAGCAAACAAATGTGGTAAATGAAGTTAATAATTTCCTCTGTTCCAGTCTCCATTTTTTAATCTCCAAACATGACCTGGAATGTAAGATGTTACAAAATAATATTTAAATGTTTGCACTAGGAGTTGGGAAAGGTAAAAGACGCTTTTGTCTTACTAAATATGCTTATTTCTTTTAACTAAAATGTAGATAATATTGCTGAAAATCATGGACAATGTCTCTGAGCAGAATCCTGGTCTCTGCATGTTCAAGCCCAATTGTCTGTGCTATAAAAGGGTTGCCTACATGATAAGGAATACAGGACTGAAAAGGACCTTCAATCTAGTTCCCTGCAACTGGAGGGTTGTATCATGCCATCACACATAAAAAATTATCAAAGTTCATTGTAAAATAGTATATGTTGAAATCTTATCTCCTACGTACTACTGCAAGCAGGAAGGCTGCTTTTAACTCTTACAGATCTGGTAAAACCATAAAAGCAAGGACTGAGGTAAACTGGGAAGCAGTCTCAAACTTCTCTAATAGGATCTCCTAACAGAAGTCTGTGTGCTGGGAACTGTTTGAAAGTGCCTGCAAAGCCTAGTACTGCACAGTCTCCATAGAGGCAGGCTCTCCCTGGAGTCCCAGTGGCTTACTTAAAATGACTTTCACTTGTGGAAGTTCCTAGCTCCATGAACAGAGGAAAGATGCTTTAGTCTAGGGAGGTAAGTGCCACCCGGAACCGAGCTCACAGCAGGTGGGGAAAAACAGTTGAGCAGAGAGAGAAAAAGCAGCACATAAGGTTCAGTTCTCCTTTGGCTTGTCAATTGCTATGCAACTGCAGTTTTATAGAAAGAAGGACTGAAAACACTGCAAAATGCACAGTAGTCCTGTCATTTGACCTCAGAGGTCGAATTTCCTTACCAGCTGGCCTCTCAAGCACTTAGGGTCTCCATGGATCAGGTTTCTCTCATGTATGATGGAATAATTAACATTGACTGCAGGCTTGTCAGATACACTCGAGGAGTAGGTTTCCACATTATCTTCACAAACTGGAGGAGCAGTCAGGGTAAAAAAGGGCAGTGCAAGACCTTGATTTTATCCGGAAAAAATAGTTATGGAAAATTTAGTGGAAAATAGGTAGATGTATAGGAAATGTGTGAAAAGGAGACTGATCACTCTGATTGTTCACAAGCTGAAGAAGGGTTAGTACCAAGATCATCCAATTTTGACACAGCATTTCCAAAGGCAGAGAGAGGACACTATGAATGGTCAATTATCTTGAAATATTATTTTTGAAGAAAGCCTGCAAGATAGGTTTCTTGTCATCAAGAGAAAACTAGCAGTTCTGTGGCAGTGGGTAGGTAGACATTCAGATGTTCGAGAGGCTCTGTATTCATGATGGATAAGCGTAAATTTAAATTTGGAAGACTTAAGGCAGACACAAAGCATCACCAGCTGGTCAGGCGAGGTGATTGTCCCTCTCTGCTCTGCACTGGTGTGACTTCACCTTGAATATCGTGTACAGGTTTGGGTGCCACAATATGTAGCTATTAGAGAGTGTCCAAGGGAGGGTAACAAGGATGGTGAAGGGCCTTGAGGGGAAGCTGTATGAGGAGCAGCTGAGGGCACTTGGTCTGTTCAGCCTGGAGAAGACTGAGGGCAGACCTCATTGCAGTTACAGCTTCCTCATGAGGGGGAGAGGAGGGGCAGGCACTGATCTCTGCTCTGTGGTGGGCAGTGACAGGACCTGAGGGAATGGCCTGAAGTTGTGTCAGGGGAGGTTTAGGTTGGATATTAGGAAAAGGTTCTTCACCCAGAGGGTGGCTGGGCACTGGAACAGGCTCCCCAGGGAAGTAGTCACAGCACCAGCCTGACAGGGTTCAAGAAGCCTTTGAACAATGCTCTCAGGCACATGGTGTGACTCTTTGGGGTGGTCCTGTGCAGGGCCAGGAGTTGGACTCAATGATCTTTGTGGGTCCCTTCCAACTCTGCATATGCTCTGATTCTGTGATCTGTCATGGCACAATAAGAAAGCTCTGAATTACATCAGCTGAAAAGTTGTCTTAAGGACAGGTTACAAAGGTCTCATAGGACTGATGTAGAAAAAGTTGCACTGTTGTAGGAGAGAAGGATAGAACAGGTGGACTTGAGTTTTGGAATGGACAACCAAAATAAGATTTTTTTATTATACTTACTAAGTTCAATAGTGCAACCCAGGAATGCTAGAGGGGAAAAATTACCCAAAATGAAGAGGAGGATGAAGGGACTGTCCAAAAGACAGATTAATAGAGGGGCTTTCTGAAACTCAGTACCTCTCCCCTGAGCCCCAGCATTCAGTCAGGTGAAATGACAGCACCTGGGAAATACACAGGAAAATGTTTTGGCTTCTTGTACTAAAAAAGAAATGGAGAGTAGAGTTCAACCCGCTTAACTTTAGATAAAGTTATTAGGCAGGTACTGATTTCTAACTAGTCTGTAACTAATTAGTCACCATTCAGATTCCCTTTCCAACCAATTGAGGAATAGATATTTGGAAACAGTTTGTCTGACTAGACATATATGTCTACTTTGGGATGAGCCTCATCTGGGAATTCTCATGTCTCTCATTGACTACAAAAGGAAATTAGTGTGATGAACTTGTCAGGAGACATCTACACTGCAGATCTCTGCATTTGATCAGATAAATCCAACTACAGTGTACATAGTTGCATTGAAAGAGAGCTTGCTTCATTTCCATTTGTTCCCAAGAATATGCTGAGCCACTTCTCCTTCTACTTCAACATGCTCACCATCTCACCATTATGGCGTGGGAAAAACTGAGAACCTCTGGGCATTTTAATTTACCTTTTTTTTTTTTTTTTTTGCTACTGATATACTAGGTGAAAGAACTGATTTCTTGTCAAATCAGTTGGGGCTGACCACGCATCCTTCTTTGAACTAGGCAGTCAAGCAGTCTCTTCTACATAATGCAAGGTTTTATATATGACTACAGACTCTTCTGTATGCTACCTTTCTATTTTTATCAACATTTCTTCTTTCTTACAACTAGGTAGCCTAATGTTTCAGCCATTTCATTAAGTTTTGAGGGGACAAGTACTGACAATCATGTGGCAAAGACAGCTGAGAAAACAAAAAGGTGAAGTACTTTCCCTTGCCTGGAAAAGGAAGAGACTCTGAGGAAGAGATATTTACAGGAGTGAGAGAGATTTTACATTGTAGGCAGGAGTCACCTCGCTGGCTTTGAAGATCCTCAGAAGCTGCTGAAGTTTTAGCATTTTGACATTTTCTTGAAACAGGACAGTACATGCCTGTGATGTTTTTTGTGATGACCTGTGAGGTACTGTGGTGCAGACTATCACTCATGATGATTGCAATATCTAAGCAGCTTTGCCACTCAAAATCTTTAGTCAGGATGTACAATCAGAGGAGCATTCATTTGTGCAGTTTTCCATAGTAGTAGCCCTCATACACAGTTTGACAAAGTTTCCTTATTTTCCATATTACAGGTATGTTCATACTATCAAAAAAGGTTTTTGACATTTCCATGTGTTAAGTTTATCACTAATCGCTTTATTCTTTTTATTATTTAGCTTTTATTGTTGCATCATTAAATGGTAAGAAATTCGTTCCTCTGCACAAACCAGAATAAAAATGCTCAACAGGCAAATGAATGAACTACTGCTATATTTCATTTGGTGTGTGCATGAAAACGAGATCATCAAAGTGCTGCTGCAATCAAAGGGAGTTGCCACAGACTTCAGTGGAGTCAAAATATCATCACTGGCAACATGTACAGACAACTGACCACACTTTAATATGTAAATGTGTAAAGAAAAGAAACTGAATACTAGCTGGTCTATTTGCAGTGCTATATCAATAATTTCAGTTCAAAGTAACATAACTTTCTTTTTTGTGTGTCTTCTAAAGCATTGTTATGAATTTAACAAAAAGATTTTCTCAAGAACATATCTGGTACTTAAAGCATAGCATCCAAGTCCAAACTCATGCACACTTGTAAAACTCAGTTTAGTCCACTGACGTATCTTGGGTGTTATCATCCATCATTTATTTCCTTAGAATAACAGCGTACACTGCTACTGTTGGGAATATATATGCTGATATTAAAACAGCTAGAATATTATCAATACTTCTGTTTGTGGACAAATTCAGTTCATTTTACAAGATATCTTGAGTCAGACTTCACAAATAAATATCTGTTTTGTTTTACATGCAGGATACTGTACTGAGAAATGACACACATCTTTCTGAAATTCTCACAATTCCTCATCCAGTAACCATGTGTCCTGGGTTGCAGTATATTCTATTACCAGTCTCATGAGCTGTTGAAACCAGGTGGGGCAGTGTTTCCAGGCCTCCCCCCTCCAGTCTATCTTTCTGCTAATGGCCCATCAATGCCTTGCCACATTACTCAGAGATAACTCCCCCCGGACTATCTTCTGTTAATGAGGCCATCAACACCTGGCCTCATGACTCATCATCCCATTGTGGGATGCTCCGCCCAGGGGGAGGAGCCAGGCGTTCCATCCTGCATATAATCTGAGACTCTGGACACCCAGACATGCTTTCCACTGGATTTCCCAGAGGACCGGAGCTACACAGCCACCACTGGACCTTCTGAGGAAGAGCAGACCCTTCGACCAGACCACTGCTTCGACAGAGCCACATTCACCACTTCAGGAGGACTGCAGCCATCATCTTACTGGACTGCTACCACCACCCTGATCAACAGGGTGTCAGGTTGTATCCTGACTCTGTCAGTTTAACCCACTGGTTTTTTTTTCCTGCCTTTACTTTTTTTTAAATCTTTATTATTATTTCCCTATTAAATTGTTATTCTGACTTGGTGCCTCCCACTGGTTTGTTTTCAAACTAGAACACCATGTCTGAGGACAAAGAATAAAGAAAGAAAGTACATTTTTTTCCATTGGAAGCACACACACACACGCGCGCGCGCGCGCACACACGTTCAGGTCTTTTCTGTAGTGGGCAGCATGAGAAATCTATAAGGAAGAAGAGCCTCTTCTTTCAAGGAATCAGGAGAGTTCTCAAATTAGGGCTGCACAAGTATTATAATGACACTAACATGCTAGCTTCCACTGCTACTCTTTCATTTCAGTAGTTGTGCCTGTTTTTTTTACTATATCACTTTGTCATGCTCACTGTATTTGTTTATTACTGAAGACAGTGAGGACTGAAAATCACCACTCAAGAATGTGCAACACCAAAGAAAATATCTCTCTTCTCCACAAATTTTTTTCATTTCCTGAGGGAAAAAGCAAAAATAGGAGTAAAATGCATACCTTCCACGTACCTTATAATTGTTCTACTTCCAATTTACAAAATATTTTACTGTGGTTGCAATTAATGAGCATTCTATATAAAAAAGTGGAAGACCTTTTTGTCCTTAGGCAGCAAAAAGACATATGGTGTAAGTATAGACACGTGATCTGAAATCATACTTCAGTTTGGGCAGAAGATAGTACTGAAACTTTTTTTCCTACTGGATCTGCCTTGGTCTTTGAATCAGCCAGAAGGATGGAAGTTAAAGTAGGCTTTGCTTTTAAAAGCACTGAAACCAAATTTTTGCTGATCCAATCCACCCGTTGATCTTACTACATATCTGCATAAATTTTCCTTTAGAAAGGGCTGTTCTGTGGATGCATGGCATAGTGCTGCTTATGAATTTTTATTTGGAAAAAAGGCATTAACAGGACAAGTTCCAAAATTATAAAGATCCTAGTAACCACAATGTCGCATTTAGGCAGGGGGTATTTGATTTCTAACTGAGTTAATTTCCAACTCCTTTGCTATTTCCTAGCCCATTCCACTGAGCTAAATTTATATGGAAACTTGACTCTAGTCCTTTCTCTTTTCCCTTCGCTTCTTTCTCCCTTGTTGAAATGATTAAAAGGACCAGAAAGGAAAAAGAGAAGTGACTCAAGATTGAAATGTCAGTGCTGATGGAGAGGAGAGCTGCGCAATGGAGAATTTCAACATGATACCCAGAGACAGATTTTCACCTGTTTTCGTTTGCAAAGTCACAGGAAACATTGCAGAGCACTGTAGCTGTTATTTCCAGAGCTGGATTGCTCCCATGATATGAGTGCTGTCTTGCTAATTTGAACTGGCCTGTGATGATAAACGGAGCAACAACAAAGAAGGTATGAGTAAAGGTAAGAAAATTCAAGGTCTTTTTCTTATCTTGCAATCTTATATTGTGAGACAGATAACTGAATCACTGGCACTTTCCTTCTCTTCCTAGGAAACTAACTGCTTATTGAAGTAAGAACAGCTCACAATAGCTTTGCCTTGAATTCATCCTACTCTTGAGGGTGCAAAGGTTTGAACCTGGCAAGTGATTTTAAGGATTCCTGTGTCATTAAAACCAGGTGAAAAAAGAGGTGCAGACATGAAATAAAAAGCAGAAGAAGACCAAGCAATTAAGAAGGCAGTGACAGAGACGCTGGCAATAAAAGGCCAATAAGAGACAAAGCTGTGAAAATGCTATGAAATGCATTAAATGGCAGGACAAAAATCTAGGTTTCCCATCCACTTGATCTAGAAGACCTCAGTATCCAGTAATTATAAAAGCCTCAACATTTTATTTAATGAGCAAGCATATTTTAGAGAAAAACAAACTGTACACACACCATGTGTACACACTGACATGCACACTCGCACACTGTGCACACACACTGCTCTCTCTCTCTCTGCCAGTATGACCTGGGGTTTCACTCCACTTGCTGCACTTAAACCTCCATACACACGTGCACACAGAATAGAATGTCACCCAGAAAAGCAGAAATGGAGTTTTGGGAGGTGGGGGATAGATTCAGAAGGGTAAAAGTGAGAAAACTCGTGGGCTGAGATAAAGACAGTTTAACAGGTAATGTTAAACTGGAAATATATTTTCATTTGACTTCTTTTGTTTAAAAAAAGCTGTGCAATAGCCACCCCTCTAGCTTGGGGCTTGAACAGCTTGTTCAGCTCTGCTCAGTCACTAACTGCCCATGTGACCTTGCACAAACCACTTGTCAAGGTGTAAGGCTGAGATAATAACACGTTTCTACATCACAAGAGTATTTGGAGCATAAGTATGTTAAGGAGTGCAAATTGCAGGGAAGGCACAATCATGACTTTGCAGAGAGAGAGAGATTAGTCTCCAGTTATCCCACAATTCACTGTCAAATTCAGGTGTGTCAGAAACAGGCAGAAGATTGGTGAGAATTACTTATTTTCTTGGATTTTCAGGTGCCTTAAGCCATAGCAACTAGTTTAAGTTTGTTAAGATAGATTGTGTTGATAAAGTTACACATGCAAGCAAAGCAAAACAAGGCATTTATTCACCACTCCCCATGGGCAGGCAGGTGTGCAGCCATCTCTAGGAAAGCAGGGCTCCATCACATGTAACAGTCCCTTGGGAAGACAAACACCATCACTCTGAATGTCGCCTCTTGCTCCTTCTTCCCCCAGCTTTAGATGTGGAGCATGACGCCATATGAAATGGGACATCCCTGTGGTCAGCTGGGGTCAGCTCTCCCGACTGTGTCCCTTCCCAGCTCCTTGTGCACACCCAGCCCACTCACTGGTGGGCTGGGGGGTGAGAGGCAGAAAAGACCTTGACTCTGTGTAACCTGTGCTCAGCAATAACCAAAACATCCCTGTGTTATCAGCACTGTTTCCAGCAGAAATCCAAACCACATCCTCTTACCAGCTACTGTGAAGAATATCAACTCTATCCCAGTCAAAACCAGCACAGGAGGAAAGCAAGTGGAGGGAACATAAAAGGAAACAATAGTTTTTATTAGGCAAGTAAATGGAAAATTAGACACACAGCTTCCCTTTTAAAATTATTTTATTAGGGTAGGAAAACTTATTTCAATACCCAGCTCTTCATACATTCTCAGGCTGATGTTACATGGAGCCAGCAGCAAGTCATGATCTCCATGAAGTGCAAGTACCTGCACAGCCTCCTTTCACCATGCACACGTAGGCAAAGCTATTTCCTTTGCTGCTCTGCTTATTTTCCTCTGATATCTGATGTTTCACAGCTCTCCACTGATAAATATATTGCAATGACAGTGAAAAAGGAGTAGGACAGCAGTCATAGGGAGTGGTGTAACAGACAGTAGGCACAGTGTTGTTCACAGTATCGCAGTGTTCACTTGTTTTCCAAAGTGAATGAGCTTGGTGACCTTTAAATCTGTTTCTGCTGCTTCTGCAGTTTGTTTTTTACCCGCTGCCACTCCACCCAAGCCACTGGACCCTGTTATATATTTGGCACATCACAATTCTGGAACAGGCCATTATATATGCAGTAAGTAGAAAAGTTCTTTTTTGACTTTTGTGGTTTGCTTTCTTTAGGTTCCAATCTTGCCTGGGGTTTTTGATTGCTTTGGTAGCTCTTTTATTCTTTTGTTGTTCAAGATGTCACATATGAAAGAACTGCTTATTATTAATCATGACTATCATCCTGATTAGTATTGCTATGAGTTCTCCTGGCAGTGATTGGGACCCAGGGCTTGGTGCCATACAGCTCAGCGCGGCAGGAGAAAGGGCCTTAGAGGTGAAATGGAGTGGAAAGGATAAATAAATCTTGACCAAGTTCAGGGAACAAGAGAGTGGCAAGGCCAAAGCCCTTGGTCACTTACATCCTTTGCAGAGCTCTGTACATCTTCCTTACATAGCACGTGTCACAATGCCATAGCACCTACCTTTCCATCTCTGGCAGAAGCAAGCAGAGGAGGAGCGGGGGGCTGCTGTACTCTGCAGGTACCCCTGCCCAGACGCCCCTGTGGGATGGCACCCTGAGTCCTGCATGCCCAACCCCAGCAGCAGATGACCGACTTTGCAGTATTCGTTGCACTCCCTGCGGGTAAAGCAAGGGTGACAACACGTGCTTATCTGCTTCCTTGATTTCTGATTAGTGAGCTTTTGCTTGTTCACAGCTTTAGAAATGAAAAGTATTGCCTATCTGCTGAGAGTTCTGGTTACATGAGTTACTGGTGAGCCTCAAGGCATGTTCCCACTGAATATGTGAAGCAGCTGGTATTTTGAGTATGTAGCCTCTAGGATTGTGTCCAGATCACTGTAGAACTGAGTTTAACTCAAAAATAAAAGAACCTTTGTATTTTCAGTAGAAAGTGAGTTTTCCTTTTCTGGCCATAAAACGTTATTTTGTACTTGTTCATGCTTTCCTAATCTGTGAAGCCCAAAGGTGTAGTACATTACCAGAGGTGCTTTAGGCTAGGCTGGAAGCTACTTCTTAGGGGAAGTGTTTCTCTCTTCTTTTTTTTTCCCCTGGTGTTTGGAATGCGTATTTGTTATCCTATGGATGAGAACAAGCAGTCAGACTGGGTCATTTGAAGATGTCAGTGTCCTCTGGATCGTAGAAAAGTTGAATGAAGTGCCTACATGTTATTACTGTACAATACTATAACTACTTACATCAAGCTTATCTCAGTGTAGTAAGAACTTAAATAATTTCTGTATTTGGAGAGGATTTTGCTGGCAAATAAAACCAAGATGATGGTCTGCTGCAGCTTTTCTTATATATCCAATGTATGCAAATTCGAAATTTTCAGGGACATATGAGGGCAAACATAAAAACCACATTCTATATCGAAAAAATACTCAAAATATATTTTGAATTTTTAAAACTACTTTGATTAATTAGTAAAATATTCCTTTTCCAAGTACATGGAAAATTCAGATAATGTGGAATTTAAAGTGCCAACCTGGACAGCTTAACCTTCACAGTACAACCAGCTTTGGTGCTTTAAGGTACTATTGCCAGCATTGGACCATTTGCTTTCAGCTGTCTGCTCTGAGGGCTCATCCTCCTAAAAGAGCACATCATCTGAGCCCTACATGCCAGCCCCAGGGCGAAGTTGCTTGGCTGATTTTAAAGCCCCCATGTGCTGGGGCTCAGCCCAAGCTGCCTGCCTTGCAGTCAGACAAGCAACCAGCGAGTGAAGCTCAGATAGATTGGCAGAGTCACCTGCAGCAAACACTGCACTGCAAGGGACAGCTAGGAAATGGCAATTTTTAAAGCCGTCACAGCCATTTCCAAATAAAACCCGATGTAGATCGCAGCCAGATAAAATATTTCAGCTGCCCCTGAGACCAGATCACACTTTAGACTATTCACACAATTAACCCATCCCTCCACATTCTGCCATTAATGGACTGGTTTGTTTTCTTGTTCGTACAATGTCATGGAACAGAAGAGGAAAAACGCTGGATGGCGAGGCAGCAGCAAACAGCTGGGATGATAATCTTTTCGTCCAGCTCATCATAAGAGTCCATCTGATTCCCCTTTACAGAGCAGATTGATGTGACTAAGGCAGCAGAAGACAGTGAGTGATGGGACTTGTGGCAGTAGCAGCTGTGCCAGCAGTACATCCATACAGTCAGTCCCTGGCTGTGTGACTACCAGGCTGGTAGAGAGGAGGCCATCCTCTGATGGCCAGAGGTGTGACTGCTTCCCACACATCTGTTTGCTCTCTCGCAGGCTAGTCTGAGCTCCCACACCTCTGCTTATCAGCAGTGGATCAGTGAGTGCTCTGCCCACACAAAACCTGCGGGCTCAGGCCACACGGATGGCTTAACTGGGCAGAGTCAGTGCCAGTGTTGCTCTTTAGCAGACAGCAGGGTGGTGTGTGCCAAGTGGGAAGGGAGGTGAGGTCTCCCTATCCCCAAAGATAACCCCACAGCTCCCATCTGTATTAAGGAATTCCCCACAGCAGTTGTTCCTCTCAGCTGGTCATCCATAATAACTCTGGTCAGAAGGGCAGATACTGTCAGAGACGGGCTTTATCACAGGTCACCTCTGAGTCACCTCAGTGAGTCATCTCTGTCTGGCCTTGCTGCTGGCTCTGGAGCCCCCAGCTGCAGCCCAGCGTGGGAAGGCACAGTCTCCTTTCTGTGAATCATCTTTTCTTCCAGTGTCCTGCAGCCACTGGTCCCTTGGCTCCTGCCCCAGCATGGCTCACCCGGGGCTGTCTCTCTGCCTGGGGTGCCCCAGCTGGCTCCCTCTGCCCATAAAAAAGTCAGGCAAAAAATCATTCCTTGGAGGCTGGCAAGCAAACATACAGCAAGCCTGGCTTTTACTTGGCTTGTGATAGGGTCTTGGGCTCACCATGTGCTGCATTTAGATGGACATAGAAAAAGGTGCAACTTCTCCTGGCTTGAGTACAGAACTGTAGCTCCTGGTCTGACCAGGAAGTTTGGTGAATGAGCTCAGCCAATGAGCCCATCCATCCGTGTCACTGATGAGCAAGAAAAGCCTTGCATTCAGCCTGAGCTGCTGCAGCCAGTTCTGCCTCAGGCTGCTCCTCTGCCAGGGATAAGCAGTAAAGAAAAATGGGGCAGGGAACCAAGGGGTCCAATACAGACAGTAAAACTAAAAAGTTTACAAACAAGTTTGCAAACACTTTGCAAATATCAAGAATAGCAGAGAAGGCTTCTATGCTTTCAGCCAGTTTCTTGGGGTCATACTGTGTTAGTGCAGATGAAAAAAAGATGAGTCATACAATTTTGATGAGAGCCTCCTCCTGCCATTGTAATAGCTGTTTAGTTTTACATGGAGAGGAGTCTCTAGGACATAAGAATGGGATTACAAACAAATGAAATTATTTAACAGAAATTAACTTGTCTTGTGCACATGCTGCAATGGAGTAAGAAGTCCTGCCTCTATATATAATGCAACCTTTCTTTTGTTCTAATTGCCTGTCTATCCAGAAGAAGTCCTTCTAGTTTTATGGCCTTTTAAATCCCCTGCTTTTCAAGGAACAAGCTGGCATTCAGCGTCATAGCAAAGAATCCAAGTTCAGAGGCGTCTTTGTAGAGAAAAATCTGTGAACGCAGTTTCTGTCAAAGGAGAAATTGAGTGTTCAGGGCTCTTAGCTAACTGTCATGCTTGTCCCTACAGATGCACAAATGTAACACTAGCAAGGACCTTTTACATATTTTCTTCCATACTTTGCTGTGTTCTTTTCACTGTGTTCACTGTGACTTTTTCTGCTGGGTACAGGGTTGGAAGACGGACTGACAAACAGACTGTGTGTTAGTATAATCACACTTTTTAAATCCTCTGGATGGACATGTGGGTTTTGCATATCACTCTAAAAGCATTTCATTAGGTAACTGAGTAGTGTAATAGCTGTTACCATTAATAAAATGGTTTTTGTCTTCATTTAACATGACAGAACTACAGAATATGCAAATATCAAAATCAAGTACAACCAAGTATTTTGCAATTTTTTATATCTAGTTTGCAGTTTCTACATAGCTAAAAACATATATATATATATCTATATATATGTATCAGCATCAGGCTGAAGGTACTCAACTGAAAAAAATCCTTCTTATATTTTTTAGGTGGTCTTGACAGGGTGGGACATGACATGTTGTTACCCAGGTACTTGGTATGAATGGTGACTGAAGGGCAGGATTTCAATTCTGCAGAGACAGAACCCATAGAAGGACAGCAAACCCCTTCTATTCCTTGCGGGGCTCAGGCCTGTTTGCTTTTCAGTGTCTTGTTGATGGGACAGCTTGCTGACTCTGAGAGAAGGGGGAAAGTGGGGAGAAGTGCATTTCTCAAGTCACAAAAGATTTTTGGAGGAACTGATGCAGAAGGGCTGCTCCGGCAGGTCACATTGCATAGTCATTGCACACTTCACTCTGCATATTTTTCATTTTACACATAATTGTAATTTCTAACACTAAGAGGATAAATCAATGTGTCAACCTCTCACTGATACACTAATGGTGTAATATGGAGTGATTCTAAGATCATTTCTCCCACATAAACCAGAACAACAGTAGATGATTCCTGAAGGACACTAGAGAGATAAAAATCAGGGATGTTTCCATGTCCTTCCTGTGTATACTTGATGAAAAGCTAAGTTAAGGTCTATTGAATAATATGCAAGAATCTGCCATGCAGGAGCTATTAAAACATCACAACACAGCCAGTTACATTTGGCAAATACAGTAATCCAAAACACCTTGGGCATAGTTTTAAACCTTTTCATCTTTAGATTCATTACCATTCATATGCCAGTGTATTTTACAAACACATCCCATAATAAGTGTAGGTAACTTATTCATACAGGTATGCACAGATAAGAAACATACAAATAGCAATAAATAGCAAATAATACAACATATGAGTTTTGCACCACAGAAACAGGATGACACAAGTTTTAGAAAGGAAGCACACACAGGAATTCTAGGCAGAATAAGTTAGTTAAAATGAAAATGAGACATGGAGAAATTTCCACCGTACTATCTCCAAGGCAACAGCATGGGCACAGAGTTTGTGTACAGGCCAGTGTATTGCAATATTGCTCAGTTTTATCTTGGAGAGTGAGAGTTTCCCACAAGGACACCCTGTTCTGATTAAAGCACTGTAAATCCTCTTTTTCTAGAATTTTTTTGTTTGTGGGTTTGAGGGTTTTTTTTGCACTGATCAATACAATGAGAGACCTGCCTGTGGTCTGTCCTGCTCTCCTGGGCTAGCACTCGGGGGAGAGCTGCTGCCGTGTGGAGGTGCAGCTGGGAGGGGCTGGCACTTGCACAAGCCATGCTCAGGTGAGAGAGGCTGGTTGCTACCCCGAGGAAGTTCAGGTTCTGATTCTGGACATTAAAGTACACATACTTGGGATTTGCACTGGAGGAGTTTTAAGGCGTTTCTATAGTGTAGAGGCTGACAAAACAAAAAAGGAGGGGCACATTTTTAGCATAATAGCCTTAATTTACATCTAAAGTACATAAATGTGTCAGGAGGCACATATGGACAGTAAGAAAACTTACCTGTATCACTCCAGATGTCAGCTTTAAAACTCTGTATTCTGGAATGAGAATTTCTTCCAGACAGAGGCCTGACCAAATTGCTTCATTTGCTTATTATAGCTTTGGGCTACAATAGCCCAAAAGGAGCTAGGTGAGACTAGGAATAGGCCAAAATTGTTATTTATTTAACACTTACAGTACAGCAAGTGAAAAACTCCAGCCAGATTATCCAGCTTTGTTATTAAAAAAAAAAAAAAAAAAGGAAATGGTGGTTTCTGTCCCAAAGGATGAACTGTCTAAAAGATAAGACATATGTGGCTGGATAAAATCAACAAATAAATCAGACCTGGGCAGAAAAGAGCAGAAAGGCAAGTAATTGGTTAAGGCTTGTCTGGTCTGGTCTCAATCAAGAACACCTTCTACAGTTTCCCAAATACGTGGCTTCTGAGATCACACGTTTTTTCCACTTCAAAAAGAAATAAAGTTTTTGCCTAGTGATCCTGCCCTTTTGGAAGTGCAATCAACTTGAATACTGTTGCTTTATGCATCAAACTTAAAGGATAAGTGATAGAAGAAGAGGAGGAGTGTGCCAGCGTAGCTCCTGTCAGTCTCTGCCACTGCTGAGAGGCAAGAGAAGAGAAGTTCAGATCCAAGTGGCAATGTTGCATATTGATTTTTGTGGACATGCCCTGCTAACTGCCAAGGTCTGTGTTCCTTTTTTTAGCAGCTTAGATGGCTTTTACCAAGCATAAATATAGACTGCATGAATAGTGAGAAGCTATTTTTGAATATTTTGGTCACTGCTAAATACAGAATTGCTAACCCAGGCATTCAGAAGTCATGATTCAGGTCCCCAGAATGAGGAGGCAGGCCTAAGTATATGTAAATCCGTTTGTATTTTCACTCTGTTTTGCGTACTAAAACTTCAGAATATTTCTGGATCAAGTCTTCAAGCACTATTCTTCAAAACTGAAGACAATAATTTAATCTGAGTTTGTATTTACCTCTAATTCACATGGTACCCAGAGCTGTGACTTAAAAAAAAATATTCCTAATTCTCTGAGGCAAGAGAATTTCTTTGCTTATCTGCCTAAGTGTCTGGTATAACAGTAGCTGAAATCTCTTTAATCAAAAACGGAAATGTCAACAGTGAACAGACAGAGCAGCAGAGGACTGAGGCACAATTCATCTGCCACCTTCCTTTGTCTGCACAAATTTGATGTAGGGGGAGCAGAGTGCCTCCCCTGTGCAGGGCTGACAGTCAACCCACGGCAGAACAGCAACAACCTTCTGAGTGACACACTTGCTCACAGAGCATAAACACATCATGAATGTCACACGGCACACAAATACTGTGGCACAAATGTCAAATGCTCTGAGGAATTCTTACGACAGGAATTAGCATGAACTTGTTCGATGAATGTTTTGTACAAGTGCTTCCAATTTGTGACACATTTGGGAGGTTTTTTTGTTTTGCAAATTTAAAAGCAGCTCATAAGCAGAACTTTGTCCAGTGAAATGAAAATAATATATTGCTTGTTCAGTTGAATACTTAAGCCCAATACATTTTAGTACATCCTCAGCTTCTACTCCTCCGCAAAGTTTAAACTTGGCAAATGTTGCTACTGCCTGAGACTTCCTGCAAGAATGGTTTATTGTCTTCCTTCCCTTGAAATGACCCATTTTAATTCTTGTGACCCATCAGTGTCACAAGAGCTGGTGACTCTCTCATGTCTAAGAGCCCTTACAAATATATTTTTGTGGACAAAGTACCCTTCATTCACCATTGTATTTCTCCTGGAAACACCTTGAACTCATATTCATACATGGGGAATATATTGGCCTTTTCAACAGTGCAGATTAGCAAATTTCTCTTCTATAAAATACCTTCAGCATTCTTTTCTACTGCAAACTGGTCTTTGCTGAAAATTAACAAATTTGTCCTAGCACCATAATATCTATTATTGGTTCAGTAGTCATTCATTGAATACCTGTTCTAATTTCTGCTTGCTCTTGTGAACCCCATGTTTTGCTTTACAGGGGCATCCTTTTGCCTAAATAGATTGACTAAATGCCTTTCAGTAAAAATAATACCAGGTTATTTTTGTCGGCAGCTCTCAATGATGGTTGTGTGTCTCTTTAACCCTCCCTCCTACTTAAAAGCTTCAGAGTTTGCTTGATACCTTTGAGGAAACAAATAGTCTGACAGGGAAGGGCAAGGGCAGGGCTTGCATCACCCTGACCCGTTCCTGCTTGTTGAGCCAGCTCGACAGCCCAAGTCAGAGGTTACACCTTCCCTAAACAGGTGTAACTTGAATACTCCTCTAAGTGTACTAGACAGCTGGAACGTAAGAACCAGACTCCCTGAACAATTTCTTCTGGCCTTTCTTCTTGTGGCTGAGTGCTGATGTCCAGCCAGAGGCAAAGCCCTTCCTTGTCACACCGTGTGTGCCCTACCCTTGCAGATACCACCCAGCTTGTGGTGTGGGTGTGACTCACCCCACAGTACCCTGAAAGCCAGGTCGGTATGGGCCATGCACTCTGCCACAAGCCGTGGAGGTAGGGATGGAGCTCTTGTGCAAAGCAGAGACGAGCAGAAGCTCCGCAGCGCAATTCCCCTCGGGCTCCTGGCAGGTCAGCACTCCACAGACCAGGAGCAAGGCAATTTGCAGCAAACACGAGCTGGCCCAGGACAAGCCTGGCCTTCTGCTGCAACTTCACCCTCCTGCAAAACCACGGGGATTTCTTGCCCAGTCACTGCTGAATTTGCAGCTCTTTGATTTTGCCTAAGTTCTATTTAAGCTTTAGCCCTACCAAATGCAGATTAAATGCATACCTTCCTACCCTTGCAAAGGTGTTCACAGACACTAAACATTGCATTTACCTCTGTGCCTTCCCATTTTACACAGAAAATGCAAAACAGACCAGCTTGGTTTGAAGACCTTGAACTACACTGAAATTTTTAGTATTAATTATTTTAAATGGATGGAGGCTGGGGGTTGTAAAAATTTCTAATCTAGCACTTTAAGGAAATATGAACCTTGAACATCAAGGGTTGCTGGTGGCACTAAAAAGTACATGCCTGCTTTTGTTTATAGCCAAAGAATCTGGGTCCTGCTCTGATATTTGGCTTTAGGGAAGCGTGCAGCTGGACAAGCATTCAACAGCTAAACCGTGTAGCCTGTTCCTCAGAGAGTCCCTTGCCCTTGGCAAAGAAAAAAAAGATGCATCTTCCTGGCACTGAAACTGGGACTTTGTTTATTGGCAAGAATAAACTTTTCTCCTACTTGTAAGCACAATAAATGACACTTTCACAGTAAGCTAATGATGGGTGTCTATAATGTATGGCAGTAGCAGCTCTATTATTCAGGTAGTTATACTGGTAAAAAATGCACACATTATTATAGTTTTATATTGCAATGGGAAGAGATTCAATTATGCTCATAAGCAATGCTGGAGTTTTATTCATAGCTCTGCCAGTTTTCCCCACTATAAATACACCAAGAAAACCTTTTTCAGCTTGTCAGATTGCACAGAAATAGAGATCACTCTCAAGGAAAATGCTTTGGAACAAAGTGCCATGTAATCCAAGCATGTGGAAGCTGAAAAAATCTAGCAATATGCAGAGGTGAGAAGCATGGTTCACAAAGGCATCATAATAAATTACATAATCTAAACATCAATTAGTAATTTTTAAGGCAGACTTCTTACTTTGAAAAAAAATCAGTTAAATTCAGTGCAAGCAACCAGTGTTAAATGAATACTCAATCCAGGTTAATATAAGGCTCAAGTTACACCAGTGTGGCAGTACCTACAACATCCTCCTGTTTCTGCTGTTCCATCCTTTCTGTATCTGTTGGATATAACTATGATTACTAACAGAACCTACCACTAAATATCACACTTACATGTGCCCTGTCATGGCTGTAATTGTATTTATTCCATATTTCTTAAACATGCTCCCATATTCTACAACAGAAACATTACATTTCTAAATTAAAATAAAATTAAATGAAATAAAATAAAAAATAAAATAAAATTTAAAAAAGGATGAAATATGTTACAAAGAGGCTGTTAGAAAACCTAGCAGACTTGCTTTGTAAACCTCTTGTAGGTAAGATGGCTGATTCTTTATGGCTCTGAGTACACACACTGTACACTTAAATAAAACTTTCAGATTATTTTTATATGCCCACAGCCACATTTTCAAAATCAGCCCCTAGGACTTGATGGCCAATATGAGCACAAATGTTTTATACTGACCTTTCATCTTGATGCACAAATACAAGGCTTCATGAATGTCGAGCTGGCAATCAGG
This sequence comes from Struthidea cinerea, assembly GCA_013397865.1. Lineage (NCBI taxonomy): Eukaryota > Metazoa > Chordata > Aves > Passeriformes > Corcoracidae > Struthidea > Struthidea cinerea. The sequence goes on from VZTI01004791.1 coordinate 1,297,146, forward strand.
TTCACTTCTGGTTTGTGCTAAAAATTGCAAATTGTATAATGTGAAGAAGACTTGTCAGTTCACTTTTAGTTACCAAAATGCTGATGATCAAGCAGGAAAGACATTTAATGGTATATTTAATAGGCTGTTTGCTTGTTACTGCTTTCTCAGGCAAAAATATTTTAAATTCAAATAAAGATCATTTGACAGTTCACAGGAAACAAGACTCTGATGATGTGACACTTACAGCTTGTGACTTTCTAGGACACTCATACTCACTGCATTACATCAGCTATCAGTAATTCTGATACCTCTGCCCTTATCCTTTTTAGACAAGTGATGAGGCAGGCAAAACATCACTTTCTAAAGTCTATCTGAGCTAGTTACTTCAGGGAGAGAGATCCAGTCACAGTTAAATCCCCTTACTCAACACCGTGGTTGGCAGGCTGCTGTGGATACAAGGAGATCTGGAATAGCTGCAACAAACACAGCATGAAATGTAACTCTGAAAAATAATGGTAATATAAATAGATCTTAGGTACTTGCCACACTAAACATGCTTACAGGTTATTTTCAAATATAGGTAGTGTGATAATTAAAATATATCAGAAAGCTCAGCTGAGGTACAATGCCATGAATAGGGAATAGCACACAGCCATTCATCTTTTGGTTGGGCAAACCTCACTGAGGGAGAACAACTGCTGAAATCAGAGGAGTCTAAGATTTTCAGAATCCGGTTTTGTACAAATGATTATGGGTGTCACATTCACTTTTTGCAGAGTAATAAAGCTGACCACATCCAAATAATGACATGCTTGGTTTATTTGACATGTAAAATGCAATGGTATATAATTTATACAATTTGAATATCAGGATTCTGTATCACTTAAAATACAAAAGCATGGTTAATGTTAATTGTTTTTTAGAAGTTTCTTGAAACAATCCATGTGGTTCAAGAATAAAATAAAATTTTTTAAAAAGGCAGTATCATTGGTCTTGCTGTAAAACCTCATTACTAGGAAATGGCACACTTTGGAAAGGAAGATAGTCACAAAGCTGTGATTGTACCGACATATTTGGTATTGCACACCTTCTTCTGACAGAAAGTTACAATTTAGTAGGCAGAAATGGCTACTTAACAGCATTGTGAATGATATATTTTAGAATAACTTAATTCTTACTGGCAATCATTCTTTATTAAAAATTCATTAATTTAAAATCACCACCATTCATAACAAAATTATAAATAATACCAAAAGTTTTTGGTGCTGTGTGCTTTTAAATAGTTGGGTTTCCTAGGGAACTTCCTGTTTAAGAGATTGCTTGTAATTCACAAGTATTTATGAGTTCAGCCACAGAACGGCTGAGGTGGACAGGTTCCTCTGGAGATCACCTCATCTCAACCCTCTGCTTAAAGCAGGGTAAGCAGGAGCAGGTTCCTCAGGGCCACAACCAGTCAGGTTTTGAGTATCTGTAAGGATGGTGATTCCACAACCTCCCTGAGCAACCCATGCCATTGTTTGACGACTCTCACGATAAGGAAAGTTTTTCTCAAGTCTAAACAGAATTTCTTTCATGGTTTATTCACTGCTTCTTGTCCTTTCACAGGACACCACTGGGAAGAGCTTGGCTCCATCTTCTTACCACCGCCCCATCAAGTATTTATACACATTGGTAAGATCCTTCCTGAGCCTCCTCTTCTCCAGGCTGAACATTTCCAGCTCCTCTCCGCAGATCTCAGATCTACCTTCACTACCTTTATGGTCCTTTGCTGGACTCATTCCAGCATGTCCCTATCTCTTTTGTGATGGGGAGCACAGAACTAAGCTGTCACCTGGGGGTGTTTCATAAATGTACAAATATAAATTTTAATGCTAAAGTTTTAACTGAAATGTAATTCTTGAAATTTGAAAACCAGGTAAGAATAGCAATGCTATTCTTCCATTAACCTTAACGGTACATTTAGAAATATAGTATGTATTAGAGTCATCTTCCATAGCTTACAGAATACATAACTTCTCATTCTGTGAGTAGTCATCTCTGCCTAATGAAGACCATGACTGCCTCAGACAGATGGGCTATAGCCCAAATGTCCATCTAAAGAGTTAGTTGGGCGATTAATACTTCTATGATCTCATCTCAGGCAGGTTACAGCTATGCAACATGTGATAGAGTTTTGCAACTGATCCATACTGAATGCTTCCAACAGGTGAACAAGCACACTCTAGTCAGGAGTCCTTCTCCAATACTACTGAACGAATAATGTGCGCTTCCCTTTTGAAAACTGGGTGCTGAATCTGCAGATCAGCATTTTTCTCCTAGCTCAGTGTGCCACAACATCCATCCATTGGAAAGCTGGAGTCTTTAAACCAAGTTTAGTCTGTTTTATGTTAGTGCCTCAATGCCTAGGCCAAGTATTAGGGCTGTCTGGCTGGTATCTCTGCTGAGATTAAGGGCGAAAAAAATTTCTCTCCCGGGGTTCACGCTATCCACAGATAAACAGCAGAAGTAGGGCTCAAAGAATTCAGCCATAGAATTCAGCCATAGAATTCAGCCTGCCATAGAATTCAGCCTGCAAGAGAGGAGGAACAGATCCTCAGCTTCAACAAGGTCATCCTGTTCTCAACCAACACGTTATCTCGTTCTATTTTCCATGGACAGGAACAAAAACTAACAAAATTTTGACCCCTTTGTATTTCTGATTATCATCACAGCTAAAGAACAACCTCGGTGGAATTGATAGGCTTTGGACTGAAATTTAGAATTAAAATAGCTAGTCCTAAAGTTTATCAATGCCCATTGTGTCCTGACAGTCATAGTGAAATCCACCCCAAGACGTTGATAGAAACATCTATTAAACAAACAGCTCAGCAGAAAATGTCACATGGATCTCAGCTCCCTAGCACAAAAGTCATAATCTGGATTCCTCAGCTGGCTGTATCTGGAAAGACTGCTGTGCCAGGACAGCATATTAGCTCACATCATTCCACAGTTATTTCAAGTGCTGTGTGCTACGTCTCCTAGCATGGATATGCCTTAAAATAAGCATCAATTCCTGTGAGGAAGAGGAAATGCAAATCAATTAGAGAAATAATGATAGGGGCCAATAAGATTCAAATGAGAATAAAAAAACCCTGAATGCATTGAAATAATGTCAAATGTCAGGTGATTACCTCTTGATAATGTTTTATACTGTAGGAACTGTGTGAGTATTTAGAAGGATGAAGATAGTTATGTTAACAATGGAGGAACAGCTTTTTTGAAGTAATGAAATGGACAGAAATGAAAAAAAACCTGAGGCACTGCAGAATGGGACACAACTGGGAGTTGTAGAATAAGATGCGATTTTACTATGCTCTGGTTAGGAGGGTTTTGCAACAAATGGGCAGTATCTTAATTCCTATTGATGTTCACCAGAACCGAGCCATCAACAGGATTATGCCACAAAACTCACCTTGTGAAGTTGTGGGGACAAACTTACTCCAGATGATTCAGAGCAAAAGGAGGAAATTAATCCTATAAACATTTATATGTATGAGTAACTGTTCTCCCAGGTTTGTCCCACTGATTTCAGTGTGCCTGTTATGCAAGTGAACTGATGTGTATGTAAGTGTTTGCAGGGATTGACATTTAATGAAGATTCAAATTTTCTCATGGCTGCTTATAACTGTATCCAGCTGATACAACTGCCAGGAGCTGTTGGGGTAAAGGAATATGCCAGCCATGCTGCTTTTCCGTGATTACTCTCACTTATAAAATGAGCTGTTGGAAGGAGGAGACATGGACAGCTCCTGTCTTCCTAGACAGGGAAGTTTGATACAAATCTCACAGCTGCTTTCTGCTGGGATAACACAGCTGCTGTAAGGCAGACATAGAAAGAGTCTCAGCTGCACAACCAGATATTTTAAAAGATATAGTCTGGAACTATTTTTTTTTTTTTTTGGTGCTTTCTGGGATGATGGAAATAAGAAGCATCACTTTATAAATTTTGGTATAAGCAACTAGTCAAACTTGCAAGATTCTTGAAAACATGTTGAAAGAGTTGCGTGCAGCAATGCACTAAATTGCACTGTCAGGCACACACAGAAGACAGATGGAGATGCTCTGGGCCTACAAATATGGTTTCAAAGAATTGGCCCCAATTTTTCACTGGAGCTTCTTTGAACATGAAATTAATGTAGTGAACACAAATGCAGACAAGCATTTGGTCTTGTTTATAAATGCCCCATGGCTGCTCACTGAGTATGTCTATAATACAGCTGGGGAAGGAGTTAAAAGATGATTTAGCAGGAGCCAAGCTAGCTTTAAGCAAGCTTACTCTGTTGTTGATAGTCAAGTTCAAGTAGCACTGGATTCAGTGCAGCTGATTGTCACAGGTCCAAAGTCAGTTCTTGGGAAGACATAAACTCCTGTAGCCAGACTGTTATACATGTGTCAACATTTTCAGTTTCAGATAATTTCTATGTCCAATGCCTTGGTATCTTTGAATAGCAGCCAGTGGATTTAGCTACGCCCAGCTTTACAGACACTGAGCCCAAAGACCAGCTTTACCCAGTAAAAGCATACAGCTTTAAGCACAACTGGAATTTGTACTTCTCTCATATGGGTCGTGCCATTTAAATAATGGCAGAGGCAGTGCTACATAGAGTTGCTTTTTAGGAGAGGAAGCACCCAAAAAAATAATGCCCAGTTGAAGTGATAAAACAATACTCCCACGAATGTCTCTGACCTCATGCTACTCTTGCTAACAAATACTCCTTTGATAGTGGTGAATTAATGGTATAGAGCCCTGTGCAATCCGACATGCAGCCTGTGAGATGACAGCATTCAGACAGAAATATTCCACCTCTGTCAAGTTAGTTGGCTCCTATTATAGCTCGGGTGTTAAACCATGCTGCTGAACAAGCTTTGGCAGCTATCATGCGAGCTTCCCAAGTGAATGAATCACAGCAGTAACGGGTGATTGAACAAGGGTATATACAGTGTGACTCCTTAATTTCTTTCAGCTTCTCACTTCAAATCAATTGCAGCAAAGCTCAAATTAGATGACACTGAGAACCGAGTTCTGTTTCTTACAATGCCACCCCCAACCTGATCTTCTGTGAGAACAACAAAACTGCAGATGGAGGAATCTGCGTATGTCCAGGTAGAAATACATCGTGATATTTTATTTGGACTCTGGAATTGCTAGTTACAATGGCTATGTAAGAAATGGTGTCAGGTTGTGTTCTAGATACTAAATGAAGGTATTGTTCATGTTTTACTCTTCATTGCATTGCAGAAGAGCATTTCTAATCTATGACCAAGAAAAAATGAATATTTTTTCTTCAGCACATTTTACTAGATCTAGATCTAACTATATAGCAGGATGCTTTCCAATGTCTTATTAACTTTGCTTTTACTTTTCAATAGCTTTTATTAGAATCAAAATAAATAACTTCTTGGAAGAGAAAACTAATTGTACAAAGCTGGTTTTGTAAGAATTTGATTTTTTGCATGCAGTTCACACAGTGAAGAAAAATCTGATTACTAGATTTCACTAACTGACTCAAAAATACCAAAAACCAAGTTGTGCCTTATTCTGTGCAACATCCTTAACGTGAAAAAAAGTTTGGAAGTTTGGCCTTGTGACAGGTACCAGGAGAAAAATTTTAAAATATATTCTCCTAACATATTTATTTACCTACATGGACCAAATCTTTCTTTGTTGTCATAAAGTTTTTTTGTATATAGAAAATAACTGGAGAAATGGCAAATGGCAAAAGCACAGCTGCATGTACAATTGTGTCTGACACCTGTGATGAAATGAGGAGGAAGGAATAACAGAATCTATGCCCCAGGAATAGAAGAAAATTTCAAGGGTAGTTGCAGTAGAAATTTTAAAATGCTATTTGAAAGACCTATTTTTGTTATTAAGATGCTATTGCCATCTTCCATTTCTATTGCAAGTTCTAGGACTGCTACTGTAATAAAAGGCATGTTGCTAGAATAAAAAGCAATTCCTAAGCAATTGCAGCATCTGCTAAATTATAAAGCCAGATGTTTTTCTGAAAAAAAAGAGAAGAAAATTAATTCTAAAACTTCTGAAAACAGAAGCTCAACTGAAAAAAGTTTGTCTATTTTGACAGTTACCTGTTTCCTGGTTTGTTTCTTTAACCTAGAATTTTGGAGACATGATTTTGTCACATTAGACAGTAAAATCCATTCCTAATATTTTAACTCAATTTTCTTACAGACAGATGCTACTTATTGTGATCTGTTTTTTAATTCCGTGCCATCTTCTATTCCAGGAGTAGAACCAGAGTGAACAATTTCATGTATCAATTTCCATGCACCTATGAAATACTGATATGTTTAGTCTTTGAAATATGATAATATTCCTTAAAAGAAGCCAAAAATAATGACAATATATATTTTTTTGCATATCTTTTTTTTGGACCTCTGTAATGCCTTCAATTTTTTTCTTTGCTAAATATTATCCCTATATAGGCTCTGAGACTCTTATGTCATCTGCTGTTTCTTGTACTATCACCTCCAGATATTTCTGCATCTCTTAATTTCTTCCCAAGTTCACTGTAAGGCCATTCATAAACCTCTCCTCTTACAATCTTCTTCTTGATGCCAGGAGCTATGTTGCTGTCTGTGGTCTATTGCAGATAAAGAAGCATCACTGTATCAAACTTACAGCTTTACTTTGCTTGGTCAGTATCTGTAGTTCTAGGATATTTTCTGTGATATACCACAAGAATGTGATGCAACCCAATATGCTGGGTTGCCCTAAAGGGAAAGGGAAAAATGCATGCAGGGAAGATTTTTCTGGACCTCCTTGTTTAAGAGGCTGCAGTGAACCCCAATTTACTTCAGTGCACTATCTTAATATTTACAGAAAGTAGTGGCAGTGGGCAGTCCCTGTTTCTCCCTTTGCCAAGGGCCCTTGGGATGTCTCCACTTCCACACCATCATGCCATCACATCTATGGAAAAATGCAGTATCAGATTTTTTTCCTAGTTAATGAAAGCTCTGTGCTTCTAACATACCACTGCACTGATTGTTTTGATAGAAGAAGTAAGGAAGTTGAAATATTTTGCCATGATTGCTAAATACGTCTCTGCCCTGCAAACAGCTGCAGAGATGGTGTGAGACAATGATCCCTAACTAAAAAGGATGTTAGAATTTAATCAGTAACGTTGACCCTTTGTTATACGCAATCATACTAAAAACACATGCATTCTGTGCAGCAAACAGCTTTACCTTACATAATGTATGTTTTTTATGGAGATGACAACTAATTTATTAGGTTAGCACTTCAGAATTTTTGACCTTGACTTCCTTCAGCTATGGTTTCTAAATTTTTTTCACCATGACAGATTAGTGGGAATGTATTGTGTGGATCCACCTTTGGAGCTGCTTTATGGTTTTGAGCTCAAGTACTCCAGCAGAAGTCTTTAACATGCTAAATACTGCATTTTTCCATTACATGAGGTATCTTAACTAATCAACATAAATGCTGAGTGTCTTGATGTTTAAATGTCATGATCATCAGAGTCATGGTGATTCAAGTATCTTTCTTGACCTACAGAAAACAGTCTAAGTGGCTTCCTGCATAATGTTATTTATCTGGTCCTGCATTTTAAAGCATGCATTTATTAAGATGATAAACAGTAGATGTTATTAAAATGATGTAGTAGAAGTATATTCTGCATTTCAGCTTAAAAAAAAAATATATATATTTCAAAGGGCCTGTTGAATTTGCTTCCGAAACTTTGACAGAGAGGTGGACCACTTTATTTCATGAACAGTGACTTTACAACTGAATTTTGGTATCAGACTAGAAAGGTGCAAATTTCTTGTACAAGTAATGAAGGAACTGGTGCATAAATGCAGAGTCTAGAACTGATTCCAGTCCAAGCTCAAATTTCACCTATCAGAAATAATGCATGTGCTTTGTATACACATTACTGATGCCGGGGTTTGCTGCTGTGCTTCCAGTCGTAACACAGAAGATGAGGCTTCCTCTCACCGACCCTAACAATTGAACAACCCATGGCACTTTTCTGCCTTTGACGGGTGTTAACATTGATAATGATATTCCTGCCAACCTACGGTTCAGGAAATTACATTTTCCCTCTCCGTATTTCCAAATGGATATTATGGCTCCAGTTCTCTGTCCAAGGCTGATAACCAGTGCTGCTGGAGGGTTTAAAAAGGCCAGGTTCATAAATTGAAGCAAGTTACTCTGTCAGCAGCAGAGTACAAAAGATGAAAGATCATTCTTCCATTCACGCCCCCAAAGGGGACCTCAGGGGTCTTTCACGCCTTCCACCTCCTTGGATCCGGCCGTCGTCGCTCCAGCCTCCGCAGGCGCTGGACATCGCGCCAGCACGGCTGCGGGGAGCTGGCACCTGCGGAAGGAAACCATCGTCCTCTCAGCAGTTATGTTTTTCTTTTATCTCCGTCTGCCAGCGGTGTGGGAACCAGCAGCTGCAGGCACCGCGGCACCCGCAGCGAGCGGCCGCAGCTAGCGCCTGACAGCTCCGCCACGGGGGCAGGGAGGGGGCGGCAGCTCCCGCCGCGCCCCCATCACCGCCCCGCCTCGGGATAAACGCGGCCCCTCGCGGGGAACTGCGGAGACGTACTTTCCACGGTGTCGGAGGGTAGCGCCGCAGTCCCACAGCCCGTCCCGACCCCGCGGCCGCGGGAGAGACGGGGGAACCCGCACCGGGAGCCGCCCCCCGCCCGGCCGCGGCGGAACGAGCGCCTCTGGCGCGGCCGGTCCCTCCTGGCGCGCCGTAGCGATGCTACCGGCGCCTCTGCCCTCGGAGGCTGTTCCCAAGATGGCGGCCGCGCGGGCGGCTCTGCGCGGTCGCGCTCCTGCAGCCGGGTAGGGACCCGCTCCCCTCGTCCTGCTGCTCCTGCTCCTCGCTGCGCCCCCGCGCCGCGCACCGGGGCCCGCCGCCATGCCGGCCCTGGTGCATGCATGAGAGACGCCGCCGTGCTGGTCTGTGCCGCCGCCGCCGCCGCCATGGAGGAGCCGCCACCGCCGCCGGGGAGGTCAGTACCCAGCGCTGCCTCACAGGGAGCTCCGTGCAGGGAGCGATGCCGGGCGGGGGCTGCGAGCCCCGGGGCCGGGGGTGCATGCTCTGCCTCCCGCCCCCGGCCCCTCCGCGCTGCAGAACCTCTGTCTGCTGCTGCTGCTTCAGCGCTTCTGCAGAGCGCCCACGGAGCGAGAAAGTGCTTCGATAAGATATCTCTAGTGGCTGCGGTGGGTAAGGCAGTGTTTTGTGGGCGCTTTGCAATTAAAAGCAAATCGTTTCCTTCGCCCCCAGCCTCGCAGCAGTGCGGGCGGGTGTGTCGGGGCACTGCCGAGCCCGGCTCTCGGGGTCGGGCCGGAGGTCCGGGGGCTGCAGAGAGGAGGGGGAGCAGCAGCTGGAGCCCGCGGGAGGCTGACGGAGCGTGACCTGTGCTCCTCGACTTGTGAACTGCAGTGATAAAAGTGCTGCCCTCTGGAAGGGTGTCCCGTGTTTATAGCAGTGATTAAAATCGGGTTCTCTTTAGCGTGCCGGTAAAACAGCAGGGTCACGGAGTATCGCTGCTGGCAACATTGCAATCGATAGTTGTAAGAAGATGAAGTTAAAAAAAAAAAAAAAAGCGTTCACAAAGAAGAGCTGTGATGCTTCAAAGCTTTCTGCAACTGCTGTCACCTCCTGAATGTGCTGACCTGCAGATTGGCTTTTTGCAAGTCTCCATCTGTGTCCTGCTGAGAGATGGGGATGCAAATTACTTTATGGTTTAGTGTTTCCAGCTGGCTGTAGAAGTATTGCATAAGTCCAAGTTATTAATTCCGTGGCAATTATTTCTCTTTTTAAAATAACATCCTGTTGATGCACCTCACTTCTCACTAGGAGGCATTCAGGAAACGTTTTTAAAACGCTTGTGTGATCAATTAGTACTGTAAGGAAGTAGTCAGGTGCACTGTGTCCCAGGTGTGCTGTGCAAAAAATCTGCTGTCATGTTGCTGAGAACCTTCTTGAATATTGCAAACTGCTGTTTTGTACTGATGGCATAAAAGGGAAGTTGTGATGTGCTCGTGTTTGGGTCAAGGCTGTGGAGTTGAATGATGCCTTTGAGTTTGCATTAATGTGCATTAATGATTTGTTTTTCTGTCGTGAGAATGCCAAAATCAGAAGATAAATCAAACTAATTAGATTTAACAGAAATGTTGTGGAATACAAATGCTATAGGGCAACTGAATTAATAAGCTTCTAAGTTACTTTTCGAAGAATTCTTCGAAGACTAATACTGTAGGTTAAGCAGAAAATGATTTAAAATAAAGTTTGTACAACAGCACGACCCTAGACCCGGGCTGTCTTCATGCAGAAGAGTAATCTTCAGAGCCTGAATGGAAAACACCCAGGCATTTCCTGTGCAGGGCCATTTCTGACCTCTGCTGGATTCTGCTTATTACAGGACAGTTTATATGAGTCGGATGTGGGTGTGGATAATGTGGTGACAACTTCACCCAGCAAATGAAAATTGAATTAGTTATTTCAGAGTGAGCTGGTGGGTGGGAAGGGGATGTCTCAAGACAATTAGGTAGGCTTAATTTGTGTAGGGTAATGCGTATACACCATCCACTGTGATTCACTCCTGTGTGTACTTTGTGTCCCAACTTCACACCTGCTTGAGAACACAGCTGCTTCTCTGGCTTTATGCAGCACTTGCTTTTACTTAAATGTAATAAAAGTAAAGTATCTGAAGCTTTTTCAGGCATGATTACTGTTGATTTAAATTTTGGAGTCATCATTACGTGTTTATTCTTGGGGCTGTGAGGTCAGAATCTTGTTGAAATCAGTTTATTTTGCCCAGGCTTGGGCAACTGAAATCCATTTGATGGCAGATAGATTTTAATCCTGTTTGTATAGTATGAATGTGTTCTTATGATAATGAGTTCTGGCTAGTGCTAAAGTGCGTTGCTGTAATGCATTCTCTTTAGGTTAACTGTAGTTCTGATGGAGAAGTATTCAGCAATACACCTCCATTTGTTAAATAAACAAAGCTTTTTTTCTGTTGTTGTTTTGAGACTGCCTCGTGTGAGAAATCTGCTTGTCTTTGTGTGAAGATTCTGTGTCTTGTTAGAATAGAAATGCAATGGTACGTTTTGTAAACTGAAGGCAAGCATAAAATATATTTATGGGGTTTTTTTGAATTACACAGTCCTTGGTCAAAAGCATTTGATTGGGAATCCCTCTCCAAAAGCACACTGTTTTTCCCAGGCCTTCTTTTCTTTCTTGAAATGCACTTTGGGGTGGGGAGAAGAGAGGGGAGGCAGCTCTAAACTGACAAATGCTCAGGGAACCTACAAGCAGATGTTGGTTTTGAGAGAGGATTGCACTTTGACCCTGGATAGCATGCAGCAGTTATGGATAAGTGAAAAGATATTACTGAAAAGTTTTGTGAAGAATTCTCATTTAAGTATCAACTGTGATAACAAAACAAGTGGAAAGTTGTCAAGATAAGATGTTTCCACTTAGGTAATTTAGAATGCTGATTAAAACAGATGCGTTTGGTGCTTCTTGATTATTGCCCATAGGCTTTAAATTTCCCAAGCCCAATTTTAGGCTTTCCCAAGAATTTTCTGGCACAAAATCCAGTATAGAGAAAAATGAGGCCTTAAGCATGTCCTTTGTTGGGACTTTGCCCTTTGTTTGGGGGCACTGCAAAGGCATGAAGAGCCATAGGACTACCGTAACTCTTGCCTTGATTGTTTGTAGCCCTCTTTTCTCCTGGCATACATCCAGTGCAAGGGGTGAAGGAAGGACCAAGGCTGTGAATAAAGTGGGGCAGAATTGTGAATTACGTGGAGGCTTCCTCTTGCTGGGGAACTTTTCAGTAGTCTATCAGATTTGTTGTCTCTAGGATGGCAGTGTATTGGGCTGTCAGTCTGCAGTATCTGTGGTTTGGGGGAAGCCTGAAGTTATGTTACGAATTGTGCTCAACATATTTTCCTGCTTGCCAAACTATCTGTATGTCTGATGGTATATGAGCAGTGAAAGACTTTAAAATTATTTTATTAACTTAAGATCATAGTTTCAGTGGGAAAAATGATTTAAGTATATAGAGCTTTGCCATAGTTTTTTTTACCCCCATGCATTTAAATGAGGTAAGATGTAATCTTTATTCTACATGTATTGCATTTTCTTGTTTACATGTGCAAGATTGGGATGAATGACTGATTGCTCCACCTACGCACAAACACACATGAAGTACTGGTTGAGATGTCTTTGGCATTTGTAGCAGTAAGGACTAGTCTGTGTTGTGTGGCTGCTTGGGTTGTTTTTATGTCTGTTCATTAGTGCTGTCTGTGTCAAGGTTGGTTTTACTATTATGTAAGCTAGTGATATTGACCTTTGTGGAATGCAAACCGTGCTGTGATGAACACAAATCTACTGAATTTAAAGGAAAGCATAAGGGATATGCAGTAATTCTTACTTCAGGGAGCTAATTCAGATTTTTTTGATGCTTACAAAGATTTGGCTTCCATGACAACCACATTTCTTAAATTATATACAAACCATTCTTTTAAACTGCATCTAAAATGCATTTAGAAGACAATTTTTCATACTACCAACTGTTAGTCAATAGTGTGTTGACCTCTGTCAGTGCAGGAATCTCAGCTTGTTTTTTCAGTGGCATGGTTGGATTTGCTGTTGCCTACAACATTTATGTTTGCAGGACTGTTACTTTCCTTCAGTTTAATTCTTCTCTCAGATGTTAACAGCACTGATGCTACATTTAGTCTGTAATTTATTAACTAAATAATTTTTGAATTTTTAAAAATAACTTAGAAGGTTATTTATTTAAAGAGTTGATAATGGTCCCATGCTCACTCTTGGCTTACTGCAAATGTAAAGCCAAATGAGAACGTTTGTTTTTAACATCTGAATTTGAGTGTTACTGAGTTGACAAGCGTTCACTCGTGTCCAGTCCAAGAACCCTGTGTGTAAAGTCACGTTAATTTGCCATGAAACTTGATCAGGTTTATTTTGGAGCCAGACAAGATGGGATGTTATTATTGTCCTGATGAATGTCTCCTGCTGTATTAGGATAGAAGGAGGAAGTTAGTTCTGTTCCTTCTGTGTCCTGCTGATACTCAGTGGTATTGAGTGTCATGTGTTGCTTTCTAATGTGGTATAAATGTATGGTTTATTCTGCCCTTGGCTTACACGTGCTGCTCGTTTACTTGCTGTTGCTTTTTCTGAGAGCAGTATTTGTAAAGGTTTTTACCATTTTGGCTGTAGAACATCCATTCAGTAAGTGATAACAAGGCCACAGTTACTCATGCCTCTCTTCCTTCTTGGCCTTACTGTAGAACTCTGCATGGGCATGACCACTGAGCTTTTAGGATGCTCCAAGTAGTGCAGAGTACTGAAGTCCCATTGCATTGCACTGCACAGATTTTTCCAAAGATCACACACAAGAATTCCAGTATGCAGTGCTTAGACACCAGCTTCCACTGAAAACCTATTTAACTTTCAATACTTCACCTTCAGGGTTCCTGTAGACTTTGACTTTATCTAAATGACGAACTGAAACTTTGGGATCATAACCAGTTGTTAGCTTTTTCTTATCTAGGAATGGAACTTTCTTCCAGAAGAATAGTGTGTGTGTGGGAGAGTGGGGGAAGAATGGCTGTTACAGATCTTTTTATCTTTTATCTCAGGTCTGTGCACTTCCCAGTTTATCACTTTTATATATGATATATTTATAGTTGAACCTAGCAGCTTAACAATCTTTTATAATACCTCTTTTCCCAGTAGAATGTAACTTTTCTTGGTGTAGCTTAGATTTTCCAGAAAATCCATGCAGATGTGTTAGTACAGGTTTTTCATAAATAGTTCTTAATTAAATATACTTTACTCTTTTGGTGTGTGGTTTGAGACCGTGGGATCTGATCTCTGCAAGTGCCAAGAGCTTAATTGCAGCACTTACCGTTTGGATTGATACTGTGCTATGTAGTGCTCCAACATCATTAGTGAGGAAAACATATTTCAGCGATTCTTATTTTAAAAAAAAGTCAGTTTAAATTCCCAAATATGAGCTAGGATATAGTTGAGGTTGAAAAAGTAGCACTATTGGAGAAGCATGGGGACTGGAATCAAGTTCAGTGAAGAGAGCTGGATACTAACTGCACAGGGTAAAGCTCCCTTAGCTCCTGTTTCTACAGTTCTAACCTTTAATCCATTTGCAGCCTCACTTGGCAGGCTTGAACATGGATGTGGAAACCGAACAAACCCATCAACATTTTCACACTTTATTACATGTTATAGAGCAAGGGTAGAATTAAATAAGCTTTTTTTTTTTTTTTTAAAATAAAATGTGGCATAGTTTTAATCAAATAATCTATTGGGGGCAAGCTCAGAGATTAATCTACTGTAAATGCTGTTACATCATGGTTCAAATTTGTATGAAAACTTATAATAATCCAAGATGGAAAAAATAGTTAAGCTTTCTCTGTTGTCAGATTTACTAGTAAAAAAGAACAGAAAGTTCTGAGTATTTTTTTTTCTGAGATGAGAACATGAAGAACTGCCAAAGCTTTTATAAAAGCTCTATTTTATTCATTTTTTTATACTTATTTCTAGTTGGTATAACTTGCAGAAGAAAAATTACTTCCTTAGATCAATTAAATATGTCTCAGTAGTGCTTACCACTACTTGCTATAAAAAGATATGATGAATACTACTTTGCATTCTGCTTTCAATTCAAAAATTTATTTTTGAATCATTGTTTGACAATTTCTTCTTTTTGAGGTTTACCATGCTGTTCTGAAGCCAAAAGGTGCTTCAATACCTCACCATTATTTCAATAGCTTTTGTTAGATTTTTCTGTGATTTTGTCTGTCTTTTGTAAATATAATAAGCACGTATAGAAGCTTCTGCCCAGGAATATAGGAGAATTTTGGGAAAGTGCCAAAGTAGTAGTAATTTGAAGAACTGACTCTGGTAGCTTCCAGATCTTGAGAAGCAGACAATTCTGTTAATTTTTTTCTGTTAAACTAAAATTTGCTAGTAAGTACATTAGTGCTGTAAGGAAATTGGTAATGCCTAGTCAGACATGTGCTCGAGGTCTACTGTAGAAATGAAGTGTGTTCACACTTGCTAGGTCCTTCTGTTCTAATTAAAGAGCTTAATTGAGAGTTACCAAGGAGGAAAAGTTGTTGCTGGGAATCAGTTAAAGTTTAAGTGTTGAGCTCAAAGCTGTACATTAGTCTTTTCCCTAGTAATGACTTTTATTTTTTTCCTAGGCGATTTCTGGAGAAATAGTGGTGGTTTTGTCACAGTGGAGTCTCGCTCCAAACCACTGTTTGTGTTGCAGCAGAAGTACTTGCTTTATATTGCTCCCTCAGCTGATGTGGAGTTTATTGTACTTGGTTCTTAACTGTTAGCGGGGCTGTTGTGGTGTAAACCTGTAGTTTGCAAGAGGGTGGCACGGGTTTCATAGCAGCCTGAGTGTGTGCATTTGTGCAGCCCTGCTACAGCTTAGTGTTCAAAGATAAACAAGGTGTAAATAGTGAGCAGAGCTGGGCTTTTAGAGGTCTGCTGTTACCTCCTGACAATTCACTAATGAAGTTTTAGTGTTTCTGTCATTATTTCTATGTTCACAAGCCCTTGTTCATAGGTTAATTTATAAAAAAGCTACTGGAATTATGTAATCAATCTGTTCTTGGTGGTGATACCGGTATTACCTTGAGCATCTTCCTGCCCAAGTATTTTGGTTTTATTGTTGCTGCAAGTAAAAATCTGCATTAGTTTTTTGGCTGACTCAGCTAAAATTTACTGTTCTCATCTCCTAACATCCCTCTCTTGCCCTTCCTCAGCTAGGAATGTCTGCCATTTGAAACCTGCTAGCGTGACATTAAGTACATTTGGCTGCCTAATCAAAATTAAAGTGGCTGAAGTTGGAAAAATCCTGCTAACAAAGGCATTCCAGCTAAACTGGATTGTTTTGGCAGCACCAGTGAAGAGCTGGTGTTAAAGTTCTTCTTCAGCAGCACCTAAGATGCACAGGTATAAAGTACCAACCCTGGTACTTTAGGTTATACCTGTGCATCTTGGGTGCTGATGACTTCTGGCAAAGTGTCTGGAAAGCAGAAGGGACAGAGAGTCATGTAAAATTGCTTCGTGTACAGCCAGAAGAGGGTGACTGAGGGCACAATTTCACTTAACACTCAGCAGGTTGCCTTCTTCCCCATCTCTCTCTACAAGAGAATGCCAGGTTCAGGAAGGATGTAGTGGAGGAGCTTGGCTGTCATGGGGCTGTGGGGTTTTTGCTTGTATATATGGATCTGACAGGTGAATGGTGCACCAAAAAATTAATGGGTTTTTTCACTGTCAGGTTGGTGATAGAGGTCACATGATTGTTGCCTTCTGTGCAGAAGGGATGGCAAAAGGGTCAGGGATGTGCAACCTGGGAAGCAAAAGGTGCCCTGGAACTGGTTCCCCTTCTTGTGTCATCTTACTGTGACTGTAGTGTTGGTAATTTCTGAGGGTCTTTACTGTAAAAAGTTATGTGAATAGAAATACGTTTCATACTTGATTAAATTTTTTTTTAAAATATTGCTTCCTTTTTTGTCCTCTTAAAAGTATTTGTGCTGTAATCTGTTTTAATGCAAACTTAGATTCTGTAAGATTTGCATATGCAGAGATACTAGATGAAAGATGCAAGTGCTTTTTTGCATTTTGTGTCAGGAGTAAATGGTAAAATTACTATGTGTTATAAATAAATTCCTTGCTCTCCTTTCTTCCTGCCCAGCTATCATCTTTTTTCCCCCAATATGCTGGTTGTTCATTCCTAGACTGCAGAGATAAATGGTAACATATCCTGCCTTCCCCTAATTCCTCTGGGAGAAAAAAAAATGTAGCTATGTACAGCTGAATTTGAATTCGACTATTTCTTAAAACTGAAATTGTTATGCTGGTACTGCATCTTCTTTAAAACATAATTTGAAATACTTAGTACACACAGAAAAGCCATAGATTTCTGCCTTAAAATGTTGTTTGAAGACAACAACATGACAAAGTATTTTCTTGTTTACTTAGATTACCTCCAGGTGTTATTTTTAAGATCTGTCTCCTTCAAACTTTCTTCTAAATTAAAGACAAGTTTTAAGTGCGTTTTTTTTTCCCATTAATTTTAGCCTTTACATTGGTATGCCTTACATATTATCTGCTTTTATTGTTAGAGAAATCAATGAAAGGTTGAATGCGACCCTCATAAATAAATTTATGTCTTAGCTTTCAGAAGAGCTTGGAAATGGATGCATGTAACTGGAGAGGATTAGTCGCCTGCCGTAGAAAGGAAGAATAGTGCAGATATGAGGGTGATCATAGGAATACACAAACTGAGGTAGAGAAGCCTGCTTGAAAAGCAGAAATTAAAGGAGTTAGCAGTCTTGCTTTTTAGTTGCCAACTGAAAGAACAGTTGCAAAGGCAACAAGTTATTTAGAGAAGAATGTTTTTATTTTGTTCTTCCTCCTGCTATTTTTTTAATACAGTCTTCATGCCAGAAGAAATGGTACTCTGAAGTTCCCCGTTTTCCACAATAAGAGTGCTGTTAGATGATTTTCTGTGAGGCTTTTTTGTCAAGTTAAGTTATCCAGATGTCTCTTTTCTAGAGTAATGTCTACAAGATCCTTGTGAAGTAGAAACTTGCAACACCAAAGCTTTTGTTACTGCTCTCCCTTCCAGCTTAAAGTTGCTTTCAGATCTTTTTGTTATACTGGTGGGCTGTGGCATATGTTCTCTCTAAAATTTGGAAAAGCTACAGGTAACATATATTCCTTCCAGTTCCTTATCCAAAACCATTGATATTCATTTGCCAAGCAGGAGTTTTCCAAAAGTAACAAAGTTTTTTCCTCAGGAGGAAGCTGATCCAGGCTTTAATAGAGATGTGGTACTTTTTGGAAGTCTTAATTGCATTTGCCCTACATAATTTGAACACTTTTCTGTTTCTTTAAAATTTTTGGACTAGAACTTTAAGGAGGACTGTATCTGCAGTTTATCTTTGTGGTAGTGATTCTTGCTCAGAAAACCCCCCAGACTTGGTACTTTTCTATAGCTTATGCAAATTATACTTAGGATAACAAATTACAAAGCCAGACATATTCTTAGTTTAAAGTTGAATTCAATTATACTGTTAAAAAACTTACCAAGTATTTTACCAAGTTTGTAACAGTAAGAACTATTAATATGTTGGTAGCAATGACATGTTATTTATTGATGACTAAGATTTAACATTGACTACTCAGAAATACTGACCTCAGGCATCTGAGATTCAAATGTGAAAACAAGGTCAAGTATCTTCATTCCTCTATGTCGGTATTAGGTTTTAATGTGAATACTATGTTTGTCTGCAGTCTCTGGAGGTATAATGACAGGAGGAATATGTGACATGTACACTATTTGAATGTCTGTGCTCGTCATAGAATTTTCATATCCTGCTAACAGGCTATTTTTTCCCACCTCTAAACGCTGTGCCAGACTTACACAGGATGCATTTAGCAAAAAAATACAGTTTTATTTGTACAAACTGTGTGCAAATTCCTGCTGTGCTGTAATAAAAAATATAATAAAACCCCCCAACAAGATCTTTTCCTTGCCTTCTACTGAAGACTTCCTTTTGCTGCACTTCGGACAGTTTATAGTAAATGCAGTAGCATCAGGCACTTCATTTTTGTATTCACATGTGTAGCAGATCTTTGAAAATACCTTATTCAAAGCTGGATTTTTAGTCATTTCTGCTTTTGGTTCAGGAACCTTTCAGAACCATGTCCATTTATTTAAGCTTACAGCTTCCCTCAGAACATAATGTTTAAAAAGTGGTTAAAATATAGGGGTGCATGATGCTTTCCTAATGTTGGAATGTAACACTGTGTTTACACCAGGTAGCTGTCCTGTACTGTAGTAGAACTTCAGGTTTTTTCATCTTGTTTTCCTGACTGGGTTGTCTAATCCTCAGTCTTTTCTACCCAAGGTGCTACTTACTGCTTAGTGAAGTTCCTTTCCTGCGCTGTTGGTCCAGGAGTACCATTACGTTCTCTTTTGCTATAAAATGAAACCTAGTGCTGCCCCACAGAAATTGGAGGTTCTGATTCCAGAGCTTTGCTCTGTGTGGTGTTTAGCAGCAGTGACTGGGTACTTTATTGTTTTTCTGTTTTAACAGGTGCACAGGTGGGTACTTAAATGTTCTGTTTGCTTTTTGCATTACCAGCAGCTGTTGGGTGATGACAGTTCCTGTCAGAATATTGTCTGAAATAGACTGGTTGTGACTACCTTTAGGGAGAGCTACCTTAACTTTAACAAGATGTGTTTGGCAGTGTGTAGTGCCTGTGTTTTCTGCTACTTTTGCTGACTGGGAATGTGCATTACTAAGAGCAGACCAATGTAGCTTTGTCTTCCTGCATTAATTCTCAAGCTGAATCTGAGTTAAGGAGTATGTATTTGAAAAATAGACACTTTACTTTTGAAACAAAGCCGCTGAATGTCAAGAGCTGGTACTTGGTAGTTTGGTGCTGGACCTTGTACAGATACTGCAGTTCTTTGTATGGAAATGGCCGAGTGCCATAAGAAGTGTTGAGAAGGAGCCTTACTGATTCCTGCATGGTGTGATGGCTTTGAAACTGCAGGAAGCTGTTTACAGCAGCAGTCTCTGGAGTGCGCAGCTTCCAAACCACTGTGGTGGGTGATTATCCCAGCTACGGTGTGGTAACTGCCTAACTCGAATTTATTGCTGTGTGCTTGCAGTCCAGTCAGTTGACCTCTACTGCTCTGATCCCCAGCAAGCTTTTAAGCTGCATGTGGGATGATAAGCAGTGGCTGAACCTGACTTAATTATGTAAGTGCCTAATGTATTTGAACTCCTTCCTCTGAGGAAGGTAGCTGATATAAAGGGAAGAGTAAAAAGGTGTTTCCCCCATGTAGCTGTCACAGTTTTTAGGATGACCTCTCATTAATGGTTGTTACAAACTTTGCAAGTTTGAATAATGCTTCAGGAAAGTGCAAAAGTTTGTGCTGGTTAAAAATTGTATTCCTCCGTGTGACTTTAGCCTAATTAATTGTGACATGTTTCCATGTGATCCTCAGTGGTCTTTTCATTTGTTAATTTATTTTTAGTGATAAATGAATGTATTTTTCCAAAGGTTATGGCCTTTATCCATAGTGGTGATTACCAGACTTTTTGCTCCCTGTCCTGCTGCTTCAAATTTTATACCTCGATTTCTGCCCCCCCTTCCTATTTTTGTTTGCAGGCCTTTAAAATCTAGAAGGATTATCTTGTTTTTCATGACTGAGCTGGAATTGTACATACATTGCCATCACTTTTACTTAGTAAAAAAAAAAAATCCTGTTGTTGTCTAGAAGTGCAAATTAAAGAAATTATGTATTCTGTCTTCTCAGATTCTGGTTGAAACATTCATGGTTTGTTGGTTTGGTTTGTTTTTTTTTTTTTTTTTTTTTGGTGCATTTCCGAGCTGTTAAGGTGTTTTGCTTTGGTTCTTGTTTTTACCATACTGCTCTTAACACTTTACCAATATTGGTGATTTATGCATCCTGGCTACAGTCTTATATTCTGAGGGTAAAATTCTAAGAAGCATTTTTGTCATTAAAATTGAGTCTTGGAACCTGTAAATAGACTATGAAAATTGTGCACTTCTAGTTTTCCTTGTAGGGATTTGGTTTAGGCTGTTATTGACAAATAGTAACTGCAGTTGTCACATTTCTAGCTTTCACTTTTTGTGTGTAAGCATAATTAAGATTTGGACGGTTCTCACTGGCTGTGGGGGAGAAAACCTGCATATCTTGGTAGCTACGAAGAAATTAGCCTTGATTAATGTTTCTCAACTCTGGCTGCAACAGTATTTAGGAACCAACAATTCTGTCTAATAACCAACACTATAATCTGATTCAGGCTTGCCAGCACTGCATTTTAGAGGTTGGCAGATTTAATTAGTCATTGGTTAGTTCATGACAGCAAATAACACACAAACATTGCAAATGCTGCAATGTCAGTAATCTGTAAAAACCATAACTGATTTTAGTACCAGAGTGTTCCTGCTGAAGATCATATATGTGTGGTGTTGTCTGGATGAGAAAAATTAATCCTACCATGTCAAAGCTGACGTAGCTGCTTTAGTTCAGACACTGTATGTTTAGTGCATTGTTGTACCATAAGGCTTGCACTGATGAAACTGAATCTTTGTGTTAATTGGCACTGATTTGAGTTCTGAGTTGAGGTATAGTCTTTGCACACAAACCCTAAACTGAGTATGCTGAATTTTTAAAAACTTGCTTTGCAACCTGTGCCTTCCTCTCTCTGAGCAGACCAGCCAGCTTTGGTTAGATCATCTCACCAGCTGCTAACAAGAGTGGTTCTGTTGTTATGAACGAGAGGATGATTGCTTGTTTTGTGATATGATTTCAAGTGCTGCATGTTTTGTGATGCCTGCTATGCTTTTTATCAAAGAACCTTTTACTAAATTACCCAGAAAAAAAGGCTGAATGTTAAGTAAGTCATACTGGATGCCGCTGTATAGGTATGCGTGTAATTCATGTGTGAGCTTGGAGGGTAATTTGGATACTTCTGGCACTCATGCCCTCTTATCAGACACAGCAAGAAACAAACAAGGTAGAATTATGGAATCATTTAGGTTGAGAAGGACCGCTAAGATTGAGTCCAACTGTAAAGTAACACATTCAAGTCCACCAATAAACCATGTCCTGTAAGGGCCACATCTACAGGTCTTTCAAATGCCTCTGGCAGTAGTGACTGAAATAACCATCTTACGTTCTTTAAAGATCAGTTAATTCAGCCTGGTGGAGAGGTTTGATTGTCACATTCTTCGAAGAGATTGCTTAGTTGTAAACAGAAGGAAAGCAGTGTTTTCTTTGGTCTTTCCTAATGAGGTAACTTGTCCTAGTTTAAAACTGCCTTGGAGACCTAACATGAGTGCCTGCAGGATCTGTTCTGCCAGCCTCCGCAAGAGCATCAGCACCCCGCCCTCTGCTTTGCCAGGCAAGTGAGATCAGTGAAAAAATAAATGGCTCCATAAGCACTGGAACTAATGACTTCTGTTTTATGTGGTTTAGTCTCTTGTGGTTGATTTGTCTTTGGCAAGATCAGAGGGGTGTTCTCTGAAGTGTTTTTTGCAGTAAGGCTGTTTGCAAGCGTTCTCAGAAATAAAGCTTTTCTGGTGTCCAAAAAGATGTAAACTTGAGTTCCACTTTCCCAGCTCAGCACTTGCAAGATCTGTTTCTCTTACTCATCCACCTATTTTCACAAGATCTGTAGGAACAAATGTAAGGCTTTTTTTTATATTGTGACAGTGAGGGTTGGTTAAATCAGATTGCTAAGACACACTAACAGTGTGATGTTCCAAGGCAAGGAAACCAGACTAAAAGTATTGGTGATTCTGTGTGGTTGTCATTATGACCAGATTGTAGGGCGCTCCTTAGACTCCAGGTGGTGCTACGGTACCACCTGGGTAATTTTTCTTGGGTAACCAATAAGGTGTATCTGCAGAAGTCGGTGAACTTGCATGCTGCCTTCTCAAAGCTGAAGTAGTAGAGTGAGAAGAGTAAAGTGAAAAGAGTATTTCATGCACTAAATGTTTCTGTGGCTATGCAGAGAACCTAACTGTTCTGCATGCTAAGTTATTTATTTCTGTTTGTAGCTAAAGGCCAAGAAAAAGTACAGTATCTGTGTTTTGTTTGTTTTTGTTTTATTAGCCTTACTGCTGTTCTACTAGCTGGAAATATTCTGACATATTTCTTGCTGCAGTCGCTCAGACTCGTTCCCCCAAAGCATGAGTAACATTCCTTGTCTGCCCCTAAAATAGTAGCAAGTAAAATATAATTTGTGATTCGAGTGAAATTGAAGTTCAGATACTGATGCGATCTTGCACTGATTTAGATTGACTGTTTCTTTGCCTCAGAGCCTTTTACTAGAGTCAGGAGTTACTGAGAGTTCTGTAGAGTCAAGTTATTTGCACACCTGCTTCAGAAATAAGTGAGGGAATAGAGGCAAACCATTTCTTTTCTTTCTTTGAAAATGGGGTGTGTTCTTCATGATACATGTTAAAGCAAGAGAATTCCATGTATGGCACCATTGGGGAGTGATAATATTTATATATGATATTAATGGTATTAATATAGTTGATGTTAAAATCTGTGAAAAATAATTTCAGATCTCCTATGCCAGGTAAAAGTTTCGTGAAGGGTGGGAGAGTGATTTTAGAAGTTGCCTTTGTGGTACGTGGGGTTTAGGGGGTGGAAAATGGAAGGGAAGACCTCTGCTGTTGTCCCTGCTGCTGATTAGATTGAATGTCTTGCATTATGTTTGTATATTTGAACCTTTGTTTATTTCATGCACCTCTTAGTTTAGGCTTGCCACCAGTCTTTTCAGAAAGAGATGTATTACATATACATGTATGTTTACATTGTGTTCTTCTAGTGACACTCTACCTATACCATCCTTTTTGTATGTTGCCTGTTATTTATTTGATTGGAAACTTGTCCTTAGGGATATGAAAAAAACCTGTGGTAAAAACACATGGATGTGGCAGTAAAATATAGAAGGTTGACTGTGTTTGGGATTTATGGATGAATTAGCTTTCTAAACAGATATTGCAAGAAAAAATTCTTTATCTTGAATGTAATGGTTTGTCTTGTTCTCTGCAGGAAGGAGTGCAAATCAGAAGATGCTACTTCCAAGATCTCTGAATCTGACCCTGAGGAATTATCAGATGAAGCAAGTGCTGACACTTTCTATGGCGCTTCTCCTCCTAGTACACCTCGCCAGATGAAGCGTATGTCAACAAAGCATCAGAAAAATAACGTTGGCAGACCTGCCGGCCGCTCCACTTTGAAAGGTAGGCGTGGTGTCTTGGTTTTTTTCCTTAAATGATCATAGTCATGGCAGTAGCCTGTCGTTACCTGGTGGAGGGGTTGTACAGAAGATGCAGCCAGGTACTGAGGTACAGTGGAAGAACAGGAGGCAGCTATCGTGAATTGCAACAAGGGAAAACTCCTGGGTATTAGAAGAAAAATTTTGCTATGAGAATACTTAAACAATGAGCAGTTTGCCAGAGGGATTGTTGGATTGTGGAATCTCCATCTTTGGAGATTTCTAAAACAGAACTGGTTAAGATCATGAGCAGGCTAAACTAGTTTTTAAATAAACCCAGCTTTGAGCAGAAAGTTGGAAAAAATGACTTTCAGAAGTATTTTTCAGTCATTTTTTTTCTGCGATTCTGTGATCTCTAGCAATGGTATAGTTGCTTTTCTGCCCAAATTTCATGTTCTGAAGCACTTCACAGGCTATTTATTGGAAAATACAGTTTTCAGTGATTATTCTTTACTCTTCAGTGTCACTGAAGCACTTAAAGTGTAGTTATTCCTGCTTGCTTCTGATGCTTCAGTATAGAGATAATGGGGGAAAACCCAAAAGATACTTGGTAGGTGTTCTTTTCCTAAAGGTACTAAATAATGGTATCTAATAATAAAATCTTTTATCTTAAAGTGATTTTTTTTTTTGTTGAGATTGAATTGGTGCAAAAAAGCCATTTAAGATTGTATGTTCAGTGTTTTCATACAGAATACAACTAGGTTTTTGTGTGGGTTTTTTGTTGTTTGTTTGTTTAATATATTTTTAAACAAATAACAAACTATGTCAGAGGATTATTTGCCAGAGTTATGACAGCTTGACTATTGCCAGTTAATGTTTTGGAAGCAATTTTTAAAATTGCTTCGTGTGAGACAAGGAAACGTTAGAGTGCATAGCAAGGACTACATTTTTGAGGTAAAATGTAGGGAAGAAGGTAAATTGTTTAGGGTGAATAAGGGAATGTAGCCAAATCTTTGGTTGAGTAGAGCTGTGTAATGCAAGTTCATAATAAAAGCAGAGCCAATACAAACATTTTCCAAACTTCTGTTTCCCTTTCACTTCATGTAACCTCCAAATAACGTCACTGAAGAGAATATTCAACAAAATACCTCTTCCTTATATGAAATGGCACGGAAATCTTGTTACTCTTGCCAGTTAAGTGTAGGCATTGGAATTGTTAAGCCTCTTTAACTTTGCTAAAAGGCATGTTTAAAAGCCAGTAAAATTTTTCTGTTGCAACATAAATTCTATTTATTTTAACCCTGTATGTAGTGGTTGTGTAAACTTTTCTTGCTTTTGGTGATTTTGTTGTTGTTGTTTCATTCTGTGCTTTAAAAAAGAGTTAGTTTCTAAACATAGACATTGTGATACTAAAGAGATGTAACATATTATATTTCATTGTTAGTCTTTGCTTCTGAGCACATATGGAAGATTGATACCTTTATGAGAAATACGGAGCTGTTGTTTATCCCTGCTTATAGATTTTGAGTTTTTGGAGCAAGGTCTTTCTATTTGCCTGTATGTACCATCTCGAAACAGTTATTTTGTATTGTGAAGAGAAAATAAGCCATCCCAAAACCTTGTGGAGTAGTTCATTGACCTTGAATGTGTACACATATGCTCTTATTGAGCTTGAATGCTTATACTTCAGTAAGAGAATTCATTCAGGGGTTAGTTTGATGCAACTAATCACTTAAAAAAAGTAAATTTGAAATAACTTTTCAGATGTTTACAAATAAGATTTAAGGTATTTTTTTTAGACAACTGAAAGAATTTTGGAAATTACGGGCTTGGCTTACTTGTGCTTTTGATACTTGGTTGTTTAATTTCTGTTATACCAAGTTTCTTATAACTTGCATTTAGTATCCAAACATAAATTGATGCAATAATCTGTGTTTAGTTTCTGAATTGTTTCTCCTGTAGCCCAAGACCTATGGGGTTTACATTTTTCTAAGCTAAATGCATTTCAGAGGTGCTCCTAAGATCTGTCTCCTGAACTCCATGAATGCTTGCTTACTGGCTGAAGTGTTAGCTTCTCTGTGTACTATGTAAAAGGAGTGCCTATGTCTGCTTTTTTGGTATAAAATTTTTGCAGCTTCATACTTGAAAGGGAGCCACTGTTCACCCTGCTTTCCTACCCCCATCATGTTCTTCATGTACATTTTGTCGTATTTTCTTTTAACGACCTGTTTAGGATTTCAGACTCCACTACATGCTCCCTCTCACCAACTGATAGTGGCTTAGTTGTGAAACCCCCTGCCCTTTGTAGCATTAAAAGTAATCGTAACTCAAAATTTGTTAGTACAGCTGAACTTTTTTTGCAAATTAATTGAAGTCCGTATTACAATACTGGAGTAAAATTAGTGATAGGAACTCAGACAGATATAGCATTGATACTAATTAATTGCAGGACTGTCGGGTGTACTTGAATCATTGGTGTCTATTTGATGAGAGGCTTTTGAAACAATTTTTAGATTATTGTGCCTGGGCTTTGTTAAGAATGATGAACATTCAAGTATTATGGCTTTTTGGATGTTGAATAATGAATAATTTTTAATTTACCTTTCTTTCAACGTGTCTTGGTGGTGTGGGGAATCTGAATATTTATTATGAGGGAGAATAACATATTAAAAATACAAACTGAAGGGATCTAGAGGTTCTATCTAGAATGTAAGTTAAGAAAGTGATCTTTGCGTGTAATAGGATTTTAATTTATTTTGCAAGGCCACCAAAATCTTCAACATCAAAATGCTGTTAGAAGTTGATTAATTTCTAATCTACTTAAAGTCTGAGTGGAGAGGTTGTATGTTTCATCCTGTCAACCTCCATTTTCAGTCTGCTTGCCTGCCAATGCAAAGTGCCCCTTCCTGCTGTTTGCCTGGCCTAGCTCTTTGGGCTATGGCCTCCTTGCAGCTGTGCCAGCTGTGGTCAGTGAAAATAGACAAAGTATTCAACCATCATTCTGAAAGTCTTTTCTGTTCTTGAGTGAGCAGAGGCCCTGTGACCATGGAGCTTGTTGTGTTCCAGCTGCTGATCAGCTGGAACTACTGTTCTTTAGTAGTCTGCATACAGGTTCTTCCCTTCAGTCTGCCACTGCTTCTGAGGCAGAGAGATTGCGAGAGAGAGAACCACTCTTTTCATGCCAAGTAGTTCCTCCTATTCTGATCCGCAAGGCCTAGACTGAAGTGCTTTTCTTAGTTCTGCAGAAAAGTGACAAGGTCTGCTGCTCCTAAGGAAAGAGCAGGAAGAGAGGAGGAGATTGCACCTTTAGGCAGGAAAGGGCTGTTGTCTGTAGTAAGGAAGAAAACAAATGTGTGTTGTGACAGTGGGGAGGCAGGCTCAAGGTGCTAAGGCAGCATATTAAGATTACAGAGGGGTTCACAGAACTAAGGTCAGTCTCCCCAAGAGGTAGGATTGGTGCGTTCAAGCTAAATTTCAAAATCTGTGTATGCTCCAGCTTTTATGAAATTGCATGTGCAGTGCAATCTCTTTAATTCTGTTTGACTTTGATACTTTAATAATGCTTTGTTGCATTTTGAGTTTTTGTTTGGGAGGTTGTGTGACAAATGCTTGGAAGATAAACTAGGAAACCGTTCTTTTCCTTTTGATTCTTCTCAGTTCTCAGTAGATGGTATACTCAAGATGAGAATTCTCTGAGGCTCTTTCTACAAAAGAGGTGAAGTGAGAGAAGAAGAAAAAAACCTGTGGTTTAGGGTATAGTAGTGGTAACTTCTAATAATAAGACTACATTTTACTTCTATCCACGCCTACTTTGTTGTATTGATATTAAACATTTTTATGCTCAACCTAAGGAAAGTGATTGGGAACTGAATTGAAAAATGCTTTTTCGTGTTGCTACAGTCACATTCTTTTTTCTTTGCTTACAGAAAAGATGAGTGTGCCAGCTCAGTCTTTGCATAAAGACAATGGGAAAACCATTGAGAATGTGGAGGAGCACAGCTATAAGCAAGGGAAAAAGATCAGAGATGCCCTAAGGACAACAGAACGAGATCACAAGAAAAATGTGCAGTGCTCATTTATGTTAGACTCAGTTGGTGGATCTCTGCCAAAAAAAACAATTCCAGATGTTGATCTCAATAAGCCTTACCTCAGCCTTGGCTGTAGCCATGCTAAGCTTCCAGTCTCTGTGCCCATGCCAATACCCAGAACTACACGCCAGACTTCTAGGACTGATTGCCCGGCAGACCGGTTAAAATTCTTTGAAACCCTGCGGCTTTTGTTAAAACTTACCTCAGTCTCGAAGAAAAAGGACAGGGAACAAAGAGGACAGGAAAACACCTCCTCTGTCTGGTTGAACCGATCCAATGAACTGATCTGGCTGGAGCTGCAAGCTTGGCATGCTGGCCGGAGCATTAATGACCAAGACCTCTATCTCTATGCAGCCCGCCAAGCTATCCCTGATATCATCAATGAAATCCTCACCTTCAAAGTGGACTATGGAAACTTCTCCTCTGTAAAAAATGGAGCCAGTCTCAATGGTACTTCAGGAGAAGGGGTTTGCAAATCAACACATGGAACTAGTGCTCTGGGTTACTCAAGTTACCATGAACACCTTCATCGCCAGCGGGTCTCATTTGAGCAGGTAAAGCGAATAATGGAGCTGCTGGAGTACATAGAAGCACTTTATCCATCTCTGCAGGCTCTTCAAAAGGACTATGAAAAGTATGCTGCAAAGGACTTCCAAGACAGAGTGCAGGCACTCTGTCTATGGTTAAATATTACGAAAGACTTAAACCAGAAACTAAGGATTATGGGAACTGTATTGGGCATCAAAAATCTTTCTGACATTGGCTGGCCAGTGTTTGAAATTCCTTCTCCTCGACTGTCTAAGGAAAATGATCCAGATGACGAAGACATTAATAGGGAAACAGAAGTAAAGGAATCCTCAGGAACATGCACAGAGGAGAGTGATAGTGAAGAACAAATCTCTGAGGAGAATGTTGAGGAACTTAGACAAGCCATCAAGAACAATTTTACTAATAAGCCAAATTTTGACTTTCAGGACCATTTTTCAAGGAGGCTTGATAGGCTTGAATCTGAGGATGACTCTAGTTCCTGGGTTATTCCAGAATGCGGTGCTGAGGGAAGCTGCAGCCAACACTGTTTGACCTCTATGTACAGGCCATTTGTTGATAAAGCACTGAAGCAAATGGGGTTGAGGAAACTAATTTTAAGACTGCACAAGCTAATGCATGGTTCATTGCAAAGGGCCCGTATGGCGTTGGTAAGGAGTGATCACCAGCTGGAGGTAGGTTACTAGTGTAAATGGATAACAGGAGTACCTCCTTGCTGTATTGTTTCTAACTGAAAATGTAGGAATTGGGGTCTTATGAACGTTTCGGTTGCTTAGTCAGTTTTTGTAAGACAGTGTATATTGTGATTAGGCGCCCAGTTCTCCTTCCATGGAAATGAATATGTCATTTGACTGAACTTGTGTGAAGCCCAAGCTAGTTCTGTGTTCTTGTTTGTAATTGAAATGACATTTTTATGATAATATCTTTGTTCATTATATTTTCTAATGTCTAAATCAACAAGTCAGAAAAATCACTGTGGAAAATTAGGCACAACAGTTGAATTGTGAGAAAAATCTGCTGTGGAGGTGGTAATTTTTCTCATCTTCAAGACTGGATGTTTTTCTGTAAGACATTCTCTACAAAAATGTCACTATAGTTTTGTGGTTTTTCTTGTCTACATAAATGAAGTACTGTGGTGGCACATTGTGCTTCAGGAGAGGTGGGATAAATGCATGGACTCTCTTAACCTTGACATCTGTGAAAACAAGTCATGTTAGCATGTTACATTCTTTAGCTGGCTTTTAGTTTAATTATTATTTTTGTTTGGGTCATTTTATATTTTTAGTTAAGAATGAGAGTTAATAAAACCAATTTAGGAATTAAGCAGTAAGTGAAGGACAATAGTTTCATATTGTAAGATGTGGTCACTAATTCTTTCAAGGCAGAGTATTGTTTCTTAACATAAGCTGTTATCTAACCTGTAGACAATTTTATGCTAGGAAAAATAAGTGGTAAGGATTACTTGCTCTCCTTGGTAAAGTGGCACTGTGAATTCTGGACAAAGGGATCTCTTACCCAACATGCCCATATGTGGCATGATACCATATGTGGTCTTTGGTCTTTGATATGTTGCTGATCTCTTAATGTTGATGGTCATGTTTGCAAAAGGAATAAGTATTGTTTATCTCTCTTGGAAGTTATTTCTTTCAGGATTAATAAATTTATAAATATAAAGCTATTTGATTTAGAAATTTTTTACTCGTACTATTACTAGTGTAGATACTACTGTAGAAATGAAGTTATTAGCTGAATTTTAATTTATTCTCTAATTGGTTTCAGCTTGTGTTTTAGAAAATTTGCATTAGAAATACATGAAAATTTCCTTAGAGTCAAGTGCCTAAGCAAAACTTGCAGGTATCTTGTTGCAGTAACCAAAAGCACCCCCAAATTGTATACACTTAGAAAGGTCAGCTTAATATATAGGTTGAAATACATTTTAAAAAATCGAAGTAAACGATACAGTATGGGGGTATTGAAAATGGACTTTGAATATATTTTCGAAACTGCTAAATACCTTAAAAGTTTTGACGGTATAAGGGTTTTTAAAACAATTTAATGAAACATTAAGTAGCTAGAGTTTTTGCTGCAGCTTCACACAATTAAACTTCCTGGTAATGTAGTGTTGGATGACTTGTGTAAGATGTAAGGTTAATCTTTTCTACCTTCTTCTCTACCCTTGTGACTACTTTGAATGTTCATTTTCAGTAATTATTACCTTTTCTTTGGAATATTACTCTCCTTTAAAAAATGATTTTGAGTAAAGGTGAATGTTATAAAATTGTAAACTTCTTTCCTGGACCAACATTTAAAGCATGTTGTCAGAAAAAAACCTGAACAACTCTTTGTCAGAGTTGTGGTACCTACTGCAGCAAAAGATGATATTATACTAGAATGGAAGAGATGGGTTTCAGTTGCTTGGTCTTTGCACCTGACAGCGCTTTGAATGTAGTGTCTTTTTTTTTCGTGCAGTTCAGTTTGATATTTGTATGCAGACAGAGTTGTTAGTAATCTGTTAATCTTTGTTATTTCTGTTACTTTTGTAACTTGACTCTGTGTTTATGTGTGTACTTACACTTTTAAGTCTCTGGACATTTGTTTCTGTTGTTGCTTAAACACTGTCTAAAACATGTCTAAAATGTGCTTTCTGGATTCTTCCACTGTATACATTTTAATGTTCATTTCATCCTAAATATGTGTAAATCTTCATACATATCGCTGGTCTTAATGTTTTCTAAAACATACATTTGATTCCTCCATAGGGTCTGATGCTTTAACAAGGCTCTAGGCACTTTGCAGTCCATTTTGTGTAGAAGTTGTACAATTTCATTCTTGATGAAGTTGAATAGTATTTCTAATTTAAGCTTACAAAATCAGATGTTATTTTAATAGAACATATTTAAGCTCATGTACCCTGTTTGTTGTTTATTCAACTGGCTGCAATTTTGGGTGTGGTTTTTTGTATGATCTCAATAAATGGTTTAGAGTTTTTCTTGGGGTTTTTATCAGAAGTATTTGAAACATTTCATATTGGGCCTGCAGAAGATGAAGATTAGTCAGATTGAACAGTAGAAGTTTAGGTGTCTAGTACTAAGCCCTAATGTCATTCGCTGCTATCCTTGATATTAGAAAATGATATGACAAACTTATTGAATTTGGCTGTGTTATTTTTGCTCATAGATTAGTTCTTTAATATTTTTATAACAACTGAATTTCCCCGAACTATATTTGCATCAGCATGAGGATTGTATTTCTTAATTTTTTTTTTGTTGTACTGTGGAAGTGTAGTATTTTCGTGATCTGTTTGTTAATGAAAACTTTTTGTATAAAAATCTTTAGCTCGGGTGCTGTATATTCCTTTTAGAGAGAGTAAAAAGACATTAATATTCCATCTAAGAAGATATGTGTTTAAATGTGTTTTAATTTTCTGCTAGATTATAAGATTAAAAGGTTTTCTAAACTTCCTAGGCAGTACTTTATCATTGATCTAATTACTGGTGATGTCTTTTCCCCTTTTGTAGTGGTGTTATTTAAATTTGGCTGAAGAAAAACCTAGAAAATGCTAGTCATGTCTACTATATGAAGGAAGGATATTCAGATGTCATAGTTAGCAGCTGAGAAATGAGAATAAGAACAAAACAAACTTAATCTGAAACAAATCTCATCCTTAAATGATGACCAGTGTGTTGCTATCTTCAGGAGATACAGATGTTCTGCAGTCCAACTTTTCTTTCTAAATAAAGCCTCAGAGTGCCTCCATGTGCAGCATTGCTTAGAATGTTGTCAGAAGGTGTATAGTTTAGAATTTTAGGATGTTTATTTCATATAATCTCAATTATTTTGTCTAATTAGAAAAGTAATTTTATTTAAATGTAATCTTAATTTAAATGAAAAGTAAGTTTATTATTTAAAAAAAAAAAAAAAAACAACAAATCCCCAGAACAACAAACCAGCTTAACCTCTATGTTTCATCTTTCTTTTTTAAACAGTTTAAATTTAAAATCCACCAAAATTCAAAAGTTACTTTTTCAATACTTTGGCTTAGTTTAGCTAGTGACACTTTTTTGAATATTGCATTCATTTACAATGTGGAGTTTTATGTTAACATATGCATTATGTATTTGAAAATGAACAAGGTTATGTACCTGATGTAGCTTAGTGTACAGTTGTTTCTCTAGATATTGTCATAACAGAAACATAAAGTAAGTGATTTTTTTTCATTTCCAAGTGTCCATAATTGCTTTTCCTGAGACTGATGATCCTTAAAAAAAAAGTTAGCTTTAAAAATCCCCCAGTGATATAAACTTGAAACTTCTGTGGTTAACTTGCCAGCTAATAGACTATTACCTTTTAAAAACATACTTCTGTGCATGCTACTTTAAACAAATCCAAAATCCTAAAGAATTATAAGTATCCTTTTTATGATACCTATTTTTTGTTACAGTTTTCAGAATTTCCAGATCCCATGTTGTGTTCAGATTATGTGCAGTTACTAAATTTCCCACCTTGTTGCGAGCAAAAATGCAGCGCTGTATCATGGGAGGAGTTGAAATCCATGGATTTGCCATCTTTTGAACCTGCATTCTTGGTCCTCTGCCGAGTCCTGCTCAATGTTATCCATGAATGTCTCAAGCTGAGGTTGGAACAAAGACCTGCTGGGGAGCCATCTCTTTTGAGTATTAAACAGGTTTGCTTTAGTTGTTTTTTTAATATATATTTCCTTTTTGAAATAATTTGTCATTTCATTATGATGTGGTTGTCAGTTTAAAGAGGATTAATGAAAGAAATTGCAATGTATAATTGTGTAATAATTTTTGTAAATAATCTTGTATTTCATATGGAGATCTGCTTTTTGTATAATAAATAATTGATCATATATACCTCTGATTTAGGCTTCCAAATCAAAACTGGTGATTAAAAATATTATTAGCCAACAAAAGTAAACAGTATTGGTTCCATTCTCATTATAAGCTATATAATCTCTAGCATATCTTCGGCCATTTGGGTTTCTGAGGCAGTATAAGCAGTTTTAAGGATCTGTATTTCTCTTTATTCTTTGAGTTGATAATTCTTCTCTTGCAAATGTAAGACATCTGCTAACATGCAGTAGTCACATAGTGGAAGTTAATTAAGAAGAAAAACAAAAAACAAACAAACAAACAAAAATATTTTCCCCAGCATATTGTATTATTTTCTGTGGGCAGTGACCCAAGATTGTCAGTCCTGTCACTGGTTGAGAATATTCTATAAGGATTTATTTTCTGGAGGCTAAATTCTACTAAATTAATCTGATCTCGTTGCATAGCCAGATCAGGGTTTTATCAGATGGTCTCTAAGGGTAAACATCTAAATAACCTCTTGGACTGCTTATGATCTCACATTCCAATTATTTGCTGGTCCAAAATCCATTGCTATGTTACTTTATGGTCCCAAATAAATTTGTCCTCTCTTCCTTCTCCCCTCCCGTGCTCTCCCTTGCTTCCCCCATTGATTGAAGCCTACAATTTCAACCTTAACAGTCATAGAGTAAAGTGTTGCATAGCATACTCTGTTGTTAAGCACAACTGCTCCAGAGACTGGGGAGATTTTGTTTTTTTCTTCCTTAACATTTTGTGTGGTCCTTGTGGACTCCGAGTTAAGTAAAAATTACACTTTCTTCCTGGAAAACAATGTGTTTGTACCAGACTGTTTTGGTGGTGGATCCTGCCTTGCTAATGACATTGAAAAAATGAATTCAACTCAGCAAATGCTTCCTGTCCCACGCAATATTTCTGAACAGGCAAAGGAGCTGTGGAGGATGTTTCACAAATAGATCTGTTTGTTTCCGTAAGAATTATAATTCCTAAAATCTTGAGCAAGCTCAAAACAAGAATTCAGGAGTCTGTTATTCTGCAAGTTCACAGAGTATTACAGAATTACAGAGAAGTCTGGATTAGAGATACTCTGGTCCAACCTTCTGGAGGCTGAGTCCTACAATTGGATTGATCCCCAAATTAGATTGTTTTATTATCATATTAGAGCACAGTCAGCAGGTTGAGGCAGGTGATCCTTCCCTTCTACTCAGCCCTAGTGAGGTGCATCAAGACTGCTGTGTCCAGTTCTGAGGTCCTCAGTATAAGAGAGATGTGCAGCTCCTGGAGTGGGCTCAGTGGAGGACAGCAAAGATGATTAGGGGCCTGGAACATCTCTCCTGTGAGGAAAGGCTGAAGCAATTGGGCCTGTTCAGCCTTGAGAAGAGACAGCTGAGAGGGGACCTCATCAATGTCCTGCATGACACTCTGTAGCCGTCAGAAGCTGACCATCTGGAGTATGATCAACCCAGCTATCTTCAGTCATGCTGCTCTCCTGGCCACTGGGCAGGGATGCAGAACTGGCATGCAGCTCAAGGCAACTGCGCCATCTTAACTGCAGACATAACATTTTTCAGTTCTATCAAGTATTATTCAAGAAGGAGAGCTGGTGCTGCAGCACAGCATTCTGGAAGTGGCCACTGCTCCACTTCCTTCTGTAAGATGGTCTTCTGGGTAGGCTGCTGTGCCTTGGCTTTCTCTGCGTTGAGGGCCAGGGCCAGTGCTTTATTGTTGTACTTTGGTGTGACTTTATTAGTAGAGGAGTTAATTATTTTTGTTTTGATTTTGGTGCAAGCGAGGAATTCATCTTTGCAGTCCTCAAGGCACCCTCTCCCACATCTAGAGAGATGGCAGAGAGAAAAGGGCAGTTGCCAAGCATACGAAGTTTAACAAGGGCAAGTGTCAGATTCTGCACCTGGGACAGGGCAACTCAGGTTTTGTGTATGGACTGGGGAATGGAAAGCTGGAAAGCAGCGCTGCAGAAAGGAACCTGGGGGTCCTGGTCGACAGCAAGTTGAACATGAGCCAGCAGTGCCCGGGCAGCCAGGAGGGCCAACCCTGTCCTGGGGGGCATCAGGCACAGCATCGCCAGCCAGGCAAGGGAGGGGATTGTCCTGCTCTGCTCTGCACTGGGGTGGCCTCACCTCGAGTGCTGGGGCAGTCTTGGGTGACACAATATAACAATGACATTAAGCTCTTGGAGCATCCAAAGGAGGATAATGAGTATGTTGAAGGGCCTTGAGGGGAAGCCGTATTAGGAATGGCTGAGGTCATTTGGTCTGTTCAGC
The DNA here is from genome assembly GCA_013397865.1 of Struthidea cinerea. NCBI lineage: Eukaryota > Metazoa > Chordata > Aves > Passeriformes > Corcoracidae > Struthidea > Struthidea cinerea. The sequence continues at coordinate 1,332,793 of VZTI01004791.1, forward strand.
CTGGACAAGAGGAGACTGAGGGGAGATCTCATTGCAGTTACAACTTCCTCATGAGGGGAAGAGGAGAGACAGACTGATCTCTGTGGTGACTAGTGACAGGACCCAAGGGACTGGCTTGAAGCTGAGTCAGGGGATGTTTAGATTAGATATTAGGAAAAGGTTTTTCACCCAAAGGGTTTAGCACTGGAACAGGCTCCCCAGGCAAGTGATCACATCACCAAGCCTGACAGAGTCAAGAAGTGTTTGGACAGTGCTCTCGGGGCCCATGGCGTGATTCTTGGGGTGTCCTACATAGGCCCAAGAGTTTGACTCAGTGATCCTGCTGGGTCCCTTCCAACCCAGCATATTCTATGATTCTCTCTCTATAAGTATCTGAAGGGAGGGTGCCTGGGGGATGGAACCAGGTTCTGCTCAGAGGTGCCAAGCGACAGGACAAGAGGCAATGGACATGAAGTGATGCACAAGAAGTTCCACCTGAACATGTGGAAGACCTTCTTTGCTGTATGGGTGACTGAGCACTGTAACAGACTGCTGGAGAGGTTGTGGAGTCTCCGTCTGTGGTCCCTTCCAACCTTACCCGTTCTGTAATGCAGGTCCTTGTTAGGTCAGATCCTGAATAATTGCACCTAGAGAGAGACTCCACTACTTTTCCAGCCAGTTTGTTCTCGTATTTAATTTTATTCCTGGTAATGTGTTTTGTTTTTGTGTTTTCTTTTTTTTTTTGTGTTTGTTTGTTTGTTTTTTGTGTGAGTATGGTTTTTTTGTGTGTTTTTTGGTTGGTTGGCTGGTTGGTTGGGTTTTTCCCCCTTGTATTAGACAGAATTTCCTTTAAGCAACTTGTGCGTATTGCCTCACGTGGGGTCACTGTGCATCCTTCTGAAAGGAGTGCCCTCATTTTCTCTGCAACTGCCCTCTAGGCACTGAAAATTTGTGATTAAATTCCCCTTGCATATTCTCTTTTCAAGGCTGAACAAACCAAATTCCTTGAATTGTTCTTCATATGCAAGTAGCATAGCACAGTCAGTTTTTGGTGGTGATTGACCTAGTGAATCTTATTTGAGGCACTGAGACCTTTAAGTGTCTCCCGCTTTTTGGTACCATTTGCAATATGTAGCAGTACTGTGTGACTGTATCAGACATGCTAGTCTTGTTACTCAACTTTTTCAAGGTCGCATTAAATTTTTGTATTACTAGCAAGTCAATTGTATTAAAAAAATAAACCTGATTTTCAATAAAAAGTATATAAACATAAAGAAAACTAGCACAGATTATATCCCTCTTACAATGTGCCTTTTCTCCTGTCCTTGCTGCCTTCCTCATTTTTGTCCATGTTTCACTTTCAGTACTAGCTTTTGTAATTGTAGTGATCCTGTGTTATTGGAGAGAGCTGTTGTCTTTTAATGGCAGTTTAGTACCTGAACATTTCAAAATGGTTCTCAAATTCAGCATTAGTGCTGAGAGGTGGATGTGTGTATGTGCATGTGGGTTATTTGTTTGGTGGTTAAATTTGGTATTGTTTGTCTTGCCCCACCTACTTTGAGAAAATAATTTAGTGTATAAACTACCTAAACAAAAAGCAACCTATCAAACCAATAATAGTGATAACATTTCCAGTTTAAGGTGTGTGTTCTTTCATGTGCTCATTATGCGCTGAAGTTTTGTTTGGCCACTGCCTTGTGAATTTCAGTTTCAAAAGTTGATACTAAGATTAGCACTACAGGTTTTTTGTAAATCCTATATTCTGTTATTCAGTAGCATATCCCTGTAAAAGAGTATTATTGAAATAAAAAACTCTATTGTTAATGAAGTTTTGCAAGTTTATTTTGGAATGGACATGGATTGAAGGGGAAAAAAGTCCCCCATAGGTTAGCACAATGTACACTGGATATGATCGAGTGAAGAAGCACATTCATTTTAAAATGTGTGACATGTTGGGGATATAAAAGTGTCCTTTTGTATTTCCACCTTATAAAAAAAATTACTTTTTTACCTAACTTGGTAAGTTTTAAACTGTACGGTTTAGACTATTATTCTTGTTTCCTCTGTACATCAGGGAGCACAGCATAATGTGTTCTGGCCTGTAAAGGATTCCAAAGACTCTTGTCATACTAATAGCATTCTTGTGGGTTATTTGCTTTTGTGCCATTATAAATTCTCATACATTGAGTCTACTGTATTGATATATTACTTAGCCAGGAGAGCCATTATAGAAGATTTTAAAAAGCGTATTCATCATCCAGCAATTCCATTCCCTCTGATCCTCAGAAAAGATCAGGGATTGTCAAACCTGAAGACTGATAATGATTTCAGAAGAATACACCCTAAGCACTTGAAGGGCTTCTGAAAGAAAGGCATTTGTTAGTACAGGTTTGAAATGGTCCTTGCTCATTGTGTACTCCTGTACCTGTGGTTGTGCATGTCTCTTGAAATAAATGAAAACTAAGCTTTCAGGGAGAGGTGACAGCTGTTCCAAAGCAACCCCTTCTGCAGTTGAAAAGATGACTTTCCTTATGTTAGCTTTGCCCAGGGAAGTGACAAAAAACCACAAATTGTTTTCAGATTTGGTATGGATTTTGGAGTTGAGGGCACCTGCCCAGTAGATTGACAGTAAATTCACTCTAATAAAACACTTCTCTAAGCGTATGTTAATCACATTGCATTTTTTCCTGACTTGCTTCTGTTGAAACTGGTGATTTTGTGATTTTTAGCCCTTTTGCCCCTTTCTAAACTAATTATCCAGTAAATTGCTTGCTGTGGCATTGTGCAGGGATTAAGTCTGAAACATGTGCCTCCATCTCCATTTACATTTATGTGGTGAATAATGGGATTGCAATTAAATAATCCTGGAAAACTACTGACATCTTTCCTGCAGATGTGTAGAGCAACTATATTTGTTTCAAAAAGCTGTAGAAATTATTTAGTGACAAACTAACATATTCAGACAAACTGGACTGACAAATTAAGCTTTCACTGCCCAGATGAATTTAAGAGTAATGTCTTGACTGATGACAGTTTTTGGGTTTTTCTTTTGCAGCTAGTGAGAGAGTGTAAAGAAGTTCTGAAGGGTGGACTCTTAATGAAGCAATATTACCAGTTCATGTTACGGGAAGTGTTAGATGACTTACAAAAGATTGATTGCAACATTGATTCTTTTGAAGAGGATCTGCATAAAATGTTAATGGTAAGCTTCAAAAAGGAGAGTTCAAGTAAGTGTATTATTCTGAATACTGCTAATAGAAATCTGTTATCCCTTTTAGGGACAGTTGCCCTTGGTTTTGTTTTCCCCTACTTTGATGCAGTTTTATTGTTTTAATGGACTTGTAACAGAAGCCAGTGCTGTTTTAGCAATGATTTTAGTAATACTGTTTTTTGCTCTGGTACAGTAGACTTGTAAATTGCTTGTGTTTACCAAAAATGATTCATATATGTAAATTCTGTAGGTTTGAACAGAACTTTTAATAACCTTTTAATATTGAATAAAATACGATTTTTGGACTAACATTATATCTTACTGTATTGGTATTGCATTAATGCATAATTGATACCTTATTTTTAATGTGTATTCGTTATTGCAATTAGTTAAAGAAGTCTTTTTAAGAAAAACACTTGGCCTCTGAAAGACAGGGGTTGGAACTGGATGATCCTTAAGGTCCCTTTCAACCCAAAACATTCTATGATTCTATGATCTTGGCGTTTTTACAGCGTAGTCTGAAAATACCTGAAACCAATAGAAAGTGGATTTTTGGAGGAGGGATGTTACTGAGTATTGAACTGAAACAAATTGCAGGTAATTTTTTGCGTTCAGTATGATCCTGAAGGGCAGATGGTTGAAGAAGAATTGTATTTACGTGGATTTTGTATATTGGTTGAAAACAATAGTAGTTAAATAAGGGTGAGAGATAAGACTTGGTGTAAAGGAGCACAGAGTGTAAATGTAGAATCTCAGAAACCTTTTCATGGCACTTATCCATATCCAGGAGGGTATGTTCAGATAAAACCTTTTTAAGTAATCCAGTTAATAAAAGCTACAGGGACTGTTTTTCAGCAGCTCAGCTTTAAAAACTGGCTACTGTGGATGTTCACTAATACAATGGTAAATAGCAGCACAGCAAGCAAGGGGATCAGTATTTCCAGGAAGGTATTGTGGAGACATAGAATTTAATACTTCCTGAGCCATGAATTGCACCTTTTGTGTGAAAACATGGAGGTCATTTTCACTTGGAGGAAATGAGAATTGTTGTAGAAATACCTTCTAAAAATTGTATAATACTGAGTTTTTCTGTTGATTTGAGAAGTTCTAGTACTTAAGTTAATACCTTGTGTTACAGTTTCTGTTTAAATTATCTGTTTCCTTGTACAGGTTTACTTTGATTATATGCGAAGTTGGATCCAAATGCTGCAGCAGTTACCTCAAGCATCTCATAGTTTAAAAAATCTGTTGGAGGAAGAATGGAATTTCACCAAAGAAATAACTCCTTATATAAGAGGAGGTGAAGCTCAAGCTGGAAAACTATTTTGGTAGGTTTTATGTAATTACTCTGCTTATGGTGTTGTTTTGTACCAGATAGGTATGCGAGTCAGCACTTGTTCGGGGTTCCCAGGTGGGACTTCTTGAGATGTCAGTAAGCAGCTGGTAGTCTTTGTGAATGTATGGATTTTTGCAGTGGCTGTAGGTGTAGGATGCAGTAGGTGCAGGTGGCCCTGACTCTGGCTGTAACAGACATGGCTTCTGTGGACCCTACGTTGCTGCTTGTTTCTGTACATGGACTTGGCAACAGCTCCCTTGCATTAGGAAGGAAGAAGTTTAGGGTGCCATGCTACCTCAATAAGACTCTGAAGTTCCACCATTTCTGTTGCTACAGTGATATTGCAGGAATGCTGCTGAAATCTACAGGAATATTTTTAGATTCTGGACTACAAGACAGTTGTGATGAATTTTGGGCCAGTGCTGATGATAGTACTGCATCAGATGAAATCAGGTATTAAGTCCTTTGGCTTAATAATAACAAAACACTAACTTATGTTTCTCTACCTCTGACAGATGCATAATGTATTTTATTTCTTAGAATGCAGACTTTGTAAATGCAAGTCTCCACAGACTACCACTGTACTTCTGTGTGCAGTAGTAATGAACCATCATTTTGTTTTTGTGAAGCCTAGTAACCTTCTCTTTAGTGCACTCTTTGAGAGGTTGTCTGTGTAATGATACTTGAATTAATTTTATATATTCTTATCAAAAATGTGCCTACACAAGTTCAACTTATTTGTCAGCTGCTTGCAAGTATTTATGTTCTTTCTACTAACATATATGTAAGTAATTATTTTCTAGTGGCTGTGTAAATGTAATACGATTTATTAAAACATTGTCACTTCATTTCTGCCAATGTTTCAGGAGGTCTGTTATAGAGACCAGTCGAGCACTGAAAGAGCTGTTCCATGAAGCTAGAGAAAGGGCCTCCAAAGCTCTTGGTTTTGCTAAAATGCTGAGGAAGGTAAGTTAGCAGTCTCCTCTTATTTATATGCTTTAAAGAAATTTAGTCTGAAAGCATGTTCCTTTGTTTTGTCATTACTTGTAGGACCTTGAAATAGCAGCAGAATTTGCATTGTCAGCCCCTGTGCGAGATCTTCTGAATGCCCTGAAAACAAAAGAGTATGTGAAGGTAAATTCACATAGGTAATATGGTTTAGAGGCATGAAAGTGAGCTGCGTATGCTAAGCAGAATGTCAAAGGATATTGGCATGCTTTCAGTTTTTTAATGGGACATCTATGCTTCAACAATTAAAGTGGTGTGTATTTAACATTGAATTGTGGTAGCCAAATTCTGTACTTGTGTTTGTGGGAGCGAGAATGCTAGTCTGTTTTGGGAAATCAGTGTCTTAATTCCTTGTTTTTCCAAAGATTCTCTTGGTGACTGAGGAAAAACTTTTTTGTTTAATAACACTTAGTAGTGAGTGCTATAAAACAAATGCTGTCAAATCTATAAGGTAAATGAATACGTGTTTGAGTAGATAATCTCAGACTATAGACCTGTGTTTTGCTTTTATAAAGCAACAGTGTTACAGTGGAGGTCTGCTCTAGCAAGCTTCCTAGAGAGTACTAAGGACATTAGAAATGCAGGGACTCTCTTCTGTTCCAGAATTACAGTTGTTAGAAAACTGTTGTACAGCAAAAGTAAGTTAAGCTCTTGGTGCTCTATATTTACTGCACTGTAAAGTCCCACATTTGTGGTTTTGCGAAATTCGTTAAAAATTCCTAGGTCAACAAGTCTTTTTTGTAGTTTAAGTAAGTCATTTGCTTCAACAGATTAAATGTATTTGGATCTGCTGTTCTTTTTTGTCCTTCCATACATTTTATATATATATATATATAAAATATATATATATAAAATATATATGTAAAATTCCCAATTCCCAGTTGGGAAATAATGTACTGACCTTTTAATGAAGTAATTCTTGTTAGATTTATATAAATGTTTGCCAAATACAGAAATTCATTTAAGGGGACACAAACAAGTTCCATAGGAGAGAAGTTCGTAAAGGGTTGTTAAATACATGGATGAAACAACTGGCTCAGCAGGGCCCTGGTCTGTGAGTTGTTTAAGAGTTGGAAAATCACCGGGGAAATCAGTATATGTTTACTTTTAAAAAGTTTTTCCCCCAAGTATAGTCTTGGCTGCTTTAAGACACCATATTAATTTTGGTAGACCTTTTAAGGATCATATAGTTTTTCTTAAGAATGGTTTTTGAAGAAAAAATTGAGTCTCGAGTTTGACATATCTGTTATACATGGGTTAAATGACACACATTTGATGATGAATACTTTATATATTGTCCCTCTAATATCATGTAGGGAGCTTAAATTTTTAACAGCCTTTTTAGTCAGCTGTTCATTAGTTTTGGGAATCTAAATTTAGCTTTTAGTAACAATCATCTAGTATTTTGCATTGGCCTACAGATTATAATAGTTTTAATTATAAAATACGTCTCTCTAATGGTAGAAGTGCTGAGTGCAGTGTTTTGTTTTAGCTTGATGACATCTGATAAGAGAATTTAACTCCACCGTGAGTCCATTACCTCATGTCAAATCATGATATTGGCTATTTTAGTGTTTTCAGTCTGCTTCTGATGCTGAACTTGGGTGAAGTATTGCTACCAGTGTGACAGACATAATTGGAAGTAGTTTTTAAGTAGTATCAGTAGTATTTTATTAAAAGAGAACACTCACTGGACTTATGTAGCTTTTGTGGAAGTAGAAGAGTAACTGATAATTTTTTAGCCAGATTTTTGTTTACTCTTTATCTTTGGTAGCCTTTGAGAAGTGTATGAATTCTGAAGGAATTTTTCTTTTAATATTCCAGTCTTTGTTGACTAATTTACTTTTTAAAATATGAGTGTACGTATTTTATACTTGTGTATGCATACATATATAGTATATATGTGAAACTGGACTTTTTTTGTAACAAGATTCCTTTAAAGGAATATGTAGAAGGATTAACTGGAAGTACACGGAAAGAAGTCACTGAAAAATGGTGATCCAGTGGATTTTAAAAGAAATAATTTTTAATGCATTTTCACTTTCAATGCAGAAATAGTTGAAGGTATTGTTTTAGTATGTACATTGTACAGCTTTTTAGGATGGAAATTCTTCCTACATATACCTATTTTATCTTTTTTATTTGTCATAAAAGACAGTGAGATTCACTCATTCAGTGCATTTCTTTTCTACAGGTACAAATTCCTGGACTTGAGAGTTTACAAGTATTTGTACCAGGTAGTATTGCGGGGGAAAAGTCTGTGATTTTGCAGCTCCTCAATGCAGCTGCTGGGAAGGATTGCTCCAAGGATTCAGATGAGCTTACATATGAGGCCTACTTGCTAATGACCAAACACAGTGACAAAGACCATGAATTAGAGGACAGCTGGAGTGCATGGGAGGGTCAGCCGCTCAAAGTAGTGCCACAAGTAGAAACTGTTGATACGCTGCGTACCATGAAGGTGGGTTTGGTCTTTTTCCCCCACTGTTTGTCATCTCCACACTTCCATGAGTGCTTATTCCATCAGATTAACTGGAGTGATTGAAGTGGAGCATATGTCCTTTTATAGGTAATAAAAAGTTAAGTTCAGGAATACATTTGATTCTTAGTTGTGTTAAATGCAAGTATTAAATGGATTGTAGCATTTCCTGGCAGGATCAGTCTCTAAAAATGTGCATTTTTCAGGGTTGTACTTCTATAATAGAGATTCTTTTAATATGTAGTTGGGTGTTCAGAAGTGTGGTTAAGACTTGAAAACTGTACATTTTATTAAGAAGTCATCAGTCGCCAAGAACACGTGATGGTTCTGTGCATTCCACACACTGAGGCATGAAATCAGTTACTCTTGATCTTGGATGAATTGTGACATTTAATGTTAAATTTCTCTGAAAGTTACTGGATGTTCAACAGTTCTGCAGGAAGAAATGTTTCCAGTCATACTTTCCTTCTTCCCAAGCCAACAGGGGTTCCCTGCCAGCAGTTCTGCTGCACTCTGACAGCTGAGCCAGCTCCCTGCCCCTTGTGTTCTCATGTCCTTATGTTAAGCTACATGAATTTTCCTTTTGGTATGTCATGCAGTTCCTTGGATCCCTACCATAAATGGGCTGTACTGTCCAGGAAGAGAGTGACTTTCCATGTCACTGTGCCTGACCTTTAGCATTCAGAAGGTTCTGGCAATTACCAGCAGTTTAAAAAGTCACTCCACAATGTACTGCTGCTTTTAACGTGCAAACATGTTGTTTCTTGTTTGCCTGTTGTTCCAATAAAAAAACAGCCTTTGATTAGGTGCTTACAAGTTCTTCGGACTTCTGTCAAAGTTAGTATTTCATTCAGAAAATGAAAACAGCAATAGATGAAATTTGGTTTGCAAACGGTTTCTTACATATGCCAGTATACATAAAACACTATATGTGTGTGTTTATATGTCTATAATACTAGGTTTTTTTAAATCTAGGATTGAAAGGTTAGGAAATAAAAAGTCCTTCAGAAAGATTGCGTCTTAAAATGCATTTTGATTGCAAACTAGAGAAAATATAAGATATTGTTTAAAAAATACTCATCAAATGAAAGGATCTCATCAACACTTAAAGAATTTTAAGCATGAAATTATTCTTTGGGGAGGAGGTATTGAAAATCAGGATGAAGTAAGTCTTGTTTTGTGAATAACTTGTTGCAGATGCGTTGTCCATAGTTTGAAATCAGGAGAGCTTAGTGTGGCAGCACCGTCTGTGATGTATGCTTTTATAGACTTGCGCAATGTCTGAGCTCTGGTTTCCAAAATATATTACATATTGATAATTTTCAAAGTTTGAGCAAATACTATGTGTTAAATCTATGTCCTTCCCTATTGAATAGTGGGATTTTGTCCTGAAGTATGTCGAGTTTTTTGGATAAAACCTCTTTGCCTATGTGGTGGTTGTTATTTCTGTCTGCTTTGAGAAGATATAATTATTTTTGCTTAGCTGTTGCTTTTTTTTGTGTATAGCTAATCTGGAGATAATTTAATGCAGTGTTTCCCACATATTCCAGAAGTGAATAGGACTGCATTCCCCTTGAAAACTTTCTGTGGCATTTACCCTAACAGAACTGCTCACTAGATGAAAGTTTGAGTTTAGTTGCCAGCATCAAGCTTTTCTGCGTGAATTTAGATTTTCATGCATAGTGACAAGAGAGGTCTTTCATATATTAGAATTTAAAAAATAAGTGGTTGGAATCGGGTCATATTAGATAGGTTTTTACAGAGAGGATTTTGTTTACAAGAACTAGTGGTGTCTTGTATTCTAGGTTGATAACCTCCTCCTTGTAGTCATTCAGTCTGCCCACCTTGTGAGTCAGAGAAAAGCTTTCCAGCAATCTATTGAAGGGCTCATATCTCTGCACCAGGAACAGACATCCAGCCAACCAATCATTGCCAAAGCTCTACAGCAGCTAAAGGTAAGCAGGTTTGAGATTATTTGTCAAAACTGATGGTGCTTTGCTCACTGATAAGTAAAAAAGTGGAAGAAGATTTGATTGCAAAGCTAATGGCATATTCTGCAATTGTAAGTTCTGTGGTGGTCCTCTATGGATTTTACTTTCAGTACAGTGTTCACTCTTTTTGCAAATGACTTGTGAGTGTATTTTTGAGCTATATTGGTGTAATAATTTTTGCATTGGGTAGCTGGGAAACAAGTCCAGAATGTAGATAAAATACCATAGCAACAGAGTGAATACCTCTGTGGGTGACAACAATATTGAACTGAAAGAAAGCATATGATTTTCTAAAAACAAATTCTATCAAAATCAATGATCTGCAACAAACAACTTTTCTTCCTGTATTTGAAGATGCAAAAGTGGGTAGTCTGTCTGTTTATTTTCTATTGGATTTGGTGTGGGTTTTTTATCTTTCTTTGCTTGTTTTGTGTATGTGGTGTGGGGGTTTTTTTGTTTGTTTGTTTGCTTTTGGTTTTGTTGGATGAGTGTTTTCTTTGAGTTTGGTTTGTTTGTTTGTTTGTTGGGCTTTTTTAAGTGGCAGTATCGAGTCCCTGCATTCAATAGAGGCTGTGTCCATATACCAAGGTGAAAATAGAACCAAAGTTTTGGTCATGCTATAGATAGTAGAACTCATTTTCTCCTTTCTTGTCTGTCTGGTTTTGGTTCGATGTTTTTGTTTGTTTTGTGGTTTTTTTGTTCATTCCCCACTCACCCTTTTGCTGTCTTTGTTTTTAAAGTTAATCACATGCAACCAAACTTTATTATAATACTTGAGTTAATTACGGGACTTGCTTCATGCAACTGCTGGAAAATGTTTGTTTTTCCAAGACTGAATGAATTTTTTTGGCATTGTAGTACCTTTTCATTTAACATAATGTAATTGTTAGATTCATGTTTGCCTTATATTCTGCAGTTGACAAGACTAAATAATATGTTGATATTCCCTCCATCCCTTTTTGTTGTTACTCAGAACGATGCATTACAGCTATGCAATAAGATAAGCAGTGCCATTGATAGAGTTGATCACATGTTCACATCTGAGTTTGATGCTGAAGTTGATGAATCTGAATCTGCCACTTTGCAGCAATACTACCGGGAAGCCATGATTCAGGGTTATAATTTTGGGTTTGAGGTAAGGAAACAAAAACCAATTGAAATTTCTGGTTTTACATTGGTGCAAATAAGGTAACTAATAACTGTGGAAATACGAAGAATTTATGGAACCATTGAATTGTTTAGATTGGAAAAGACCTTTAGGATAATTGATTCCAACTGTTAACTCACTACTACCAGGTCCACCACTAAACCATGTCTACATCTGCACATCTTTGAAATAACTCCAGGAATGGGCACTCATCCACTTCCTGTGGCCTGTTCTAATGCCTGACCACTCTTCCAGTGAAGAAATTGTTCCTAATATCCAATCTAAACCTCCCCTGGCCCAATTTAAGGCTGTTTTCTCTTGTCCTAACACTTTTTACTTGGGAGAAGAGATGGACACCCACATCACTATAACCTCCTTTCAGGTAGTTGTAGAAAGCAATAAGCACCTGAGCCTCCTTTTCTCCAGGCTAAACAACCCCAGCTCCCTCAGCTGCTCCTCACCAGACTTGTGCTCCAGCTTTGTTGTCCTTCTCTGGACTTGCTCCAACACCTCAATGTCTTTCTTGTAGTGAGGGGCCCAACGCAGTATTTGAGGTGCAACCTCAGCAGTGCCCAGTACCATCACTGCCCCAGTCCTGCTGACCACACTATTGCTGATAGAAGCCAGGATGCCATTGGCCTTGCCCTGGGCACACGCTGGGTCATGTCCAGCCAGCTGTCAGCCAGCACCCTCAGGTCCTTTTACCCCAGGCAACTTTCCAGCCACTCTTCCTCCAGCTTGTAGTGCTACATGGGATTGTTGTGACCCAAGTGCAGGACCTGGCACTTGGCTTGTTGAACCTCATGCAGTTTGCCTTGGTCCAACAATCCAGCCTGTCCAGATCCCTCTGCAGAGCCTTCCTGCCTTCCAGCAGATCAACACTCCCACTCAACTTGGTGTTGCCTGTGAATTGACTGAGGGTGCCCTTGATTGCCTGGTCCAGATAATTGATGAAGATCAGGACTGGCCCCAAAACTGAGTCCTGGGGAACCTCGGTAGTGACTGGCTGCCAACAGGATGTAGCACCATTCACCACCACTCCCTGGGCCCAGCCATCCTGCCAGATTTTTACACAGCAAACAGTGAACCTCTGTCCAGACCATGAGCAGCCAGTTCCTGCAGAAGAATGCTGTGGAAAAAGATGTCAAAAGCTTCACTAAAATATAGGTAGATGACATCCACAACCTTTCCTTGATCCACTAATTGGCTCACCTTGTCGTAGGAGGAGATCAGGTCAGTCAAGTATGATCTGCTTTTCGCAAACCCATGCTGGCTAGGCCTAATCTCCTGGTCGTCCTGTACTGAATGTTCCATAATTTTCAGACTGAGAGGTCTGTTGTTTTCTGGATCCTCCTTGCAGTCCTTCATATAGATGGGCCTCACGTTTGGTAATTTCTAGTGAGCTGTGACTTCCCTGTTTTATCAGAACATTGTGAAAAAATGTGTTGCCTCAGAAATTTTACATGAAATTAATTGGAAAGCAACAGATGAATCTGATAAATCTGTTAAATTAGCAATGCCTGGAAATCTAAAAAGCTTTTAAGAACTTGGTGATTTCAGGTATAGTCTTGTAAGCTCTGCTGCTTGGCAGCATTTTAGATGATACCAGAGTCATTAAGGTTGGAAAGGACCTCCAAGGTCATGTCCAGCCTTCCAATGAGTGCCACCATGCTCACTAAACCGTATCACAAAGGGCCACATTTACTCATTTTTTGAATACTTCCAAGTATGGTGACTCCACCACTCTGTGGTTTAATTTCCTTCTCACAGTTTTTCAGCCTAGAATAGCATAATACTGTGACATGAGACATTCCTTCAGAGTTTATGGTGGTTCTTTGAGCAGTGCAGACTTTTGAGTGCTTGCCTTAGAGTGCATACATTCAAAATGTTATGTTCAGATGCTTTAACTGTTTTACTGTTTGATTCTTGTGGGCTTTTAAAATTTTTTTTAAGATTGTGTCATACCCTAACATACTTCTAGGATAGTCTTATAAGATATAGCTGGTATTTGTTTGATTTTTAAATGCACATAGATAACTTTTTTATTCCCTAATGTTACTGCCATATAACTAAAAATAAACACTATTTTGCAGCTCAATCTCTGATTACAGAGCGAAGTGTTTATGTAGGATGTTTCTTCACTGATGTGTACACTGTTAAACATCAGCATGTGCCTGATGCACACAGAAGAATGCAGTATGGCTCAGTACTGCCTCTCGCTGTAGCGTATTTTGTATCACGCTTTTGTTGATTAATTTTTTTTCTATAAATAGGCGACTGCTTGCATAAAATAGTTTTGCCTAAGAATAGGGTGTGACTGTCACCATACTGTAGAGTTTTGTTAGCCTGCAAATACTCCAGTGGATATTGTTCTTCTTATTAATATGTGAAAAGTAATCTTCAGTTTCTTACAGTACCATAAAGAAGTTGTTCGTCTGATGTCTGGAGAATTCAGGCAGAAAATTGGAGACAAATATATCAACTTTGCCAGAAAATGGATGAATTACGTGCTAACAAAATGTGAGAGTGGCCGAGGCACTCGACCCAGGTAACAGCCAACTTGTTACTGCCATGGTAGTTTTGGAAGAGCTGAAGGGTTGGGCTCAAAAAATTGACATAAATGAAGTGACATGTGGGTGGCAGCCAGTCACTAGGGTGTTCCTTGGTGCTCAATTTTATGGCCATTTTTTTTCAATGTTTTTTATCAATGACCTGGATATAGGAGTTGTGTACATACTAAATAAGTTTGCCATACTAAATTAGGAGGAGATACTGATTCACTCAAGGGTGCAGAGACCATACAGAGAGAACTTAATAGATTATGAGTGCTGGGCAATAACCAGCCTTATGAAATTTAACAAGGGCAAATGCCAGATTTTGCACCTGGGGTACTGTAACTCTGGGTATACATATAGATCGGAGGCTGAGAGGTTGGAGTGCAGCCATTCAGAAAGGAGCCTCAGGGTTCTTGTTGACTGTAAGCTTTGAGTCAGCGATGTGCCCAGGTAGTGGAAAGGGCCAACTGTATCCCAGGGTGCCTTAGGCACAATAGATCTGACCAGTTGGAAGGAGTGATTGTACCACCCTGTTTAGCATGGGTGCAGCCTCACCTTGAGTACGGTGTGCAGTTTTGGGCTCCACAATCTAAGAAGGACATAAAAATATTGCAATGTGTCTAAGTAATGGCAGTGTAGGTGGTGAAAGGACTAAAGGACAAGATGTAATGAGGAGTAATTAAGGATACTAGGTTTGCTCAGCTTAGGGAAGAGAATGAGTTGCTATCTGCAGCTTCTTCATGTCTTCTCTCTGGTGACAGGACAAGAGGAGATGGCTTAAAGCTGCATTTGGGGAGGTTGAGATTGGGTATTAGGAAAAAAGTTCTTAACTAAGAGGTGGTCAAGCACTGGAACAAGCTCCCCAGGATATCCTATGATTCTGTTTGTATTTTGTAGGTTGCAGCTGCTAGTTCTAGTAGGTCAAAGAGGAAGCAGTGGGGGAGAGCAAGTGGCTGAAGACACAACTCACTCCAGCCCAGTTACTTGTTTTACTTTACCAGTCTGGGCTATGAAGCCACTGATGCCCAGTCATTACTAATCAGATAGCTGTGAAATCTTTAGTATTTTTTCAGTCCTGTTTTGTAAAGGAGACTTCAGGCAGGGAACGCAGTGGTTTGGCTTGTTGCTCTGAAGCATATTATGGTTGAGTTGATGATACTGTTCTGAAGATTGCACATATGTCGGTTTAGATACATAGCATGGCCTGCTCACCTTATTTGGCAGTGTCCTTGCTAAAAACAGTCTTTATCTGAATGTAACTGGATACAAGGTAAAATTTTTAAGTTTTGTATATTGGTTTGTTTTCTTACAAAGATTTTATCATATTTTCCAGAGGAAAAATAATTAACTGTTATCTACTGTTCTTGGATATGACTGAAACTCTTAATGATGGCTGCAGCCAAAGAGCATTTCATTTTCTGTCTTTTCTTTTTCTTTTACATAGATGGGCAACTCAAGGTTTTGATTTTCTTCAAGCCATTGAGCCAGCATTTATTTCAGCTCTCCCAGAAGATGACTTCTTGGTATGAATAAATTATTCTGCGGGTGTTTATTTGTAAATGCTTGTGAAGCTATCAGTATATGTTTTCAGGGATGCTTTTTATAAAACATCATCTTAACACACATGCAGTTCTGAAACAATTGCAGTTGTATATCACTGTTGATACTGCTATCTCTTCTGTTTGTTAGATTCTGAAGAGAGTAGGTTTGTGACCAATGCCAGTAATGGTTTCAGGTTGCTGGTACTGTCTTGGGAGGCCACCTCCCTTTGTGTCTTGGAAAGTTGAACAACAGCTTTCTACAGAGATTTATAGTTGTCATAATGAATTTCTAAATGTAAGCTTCTGAGGAGTAACTAACACCCAAATTCATCTGTGGATATGAATACAAAATCACAACTGTTTAAAGATTTTTATTTTCAAATTGTTCCAATATGAAACAGACTTTTAAAGCATTTTTCTTTTGTTTTTATTGTGAAAAACATAGTAGACTAAGGCTGGTTTTTTTTGTGTGCTCTGCCTTCCTCCTTTTCCTGTGAAAATAAAATTCTGAGAATTTATTTCTCTGACCTTGGTACAACAGAGAAGTGAAAGCACAGTTGCCACAAAATAGCAGAATGTGAGTGTCAACACCTCTTGATTTTTACTAATTTCAAGATGTGTTATGAAATGCCAACCACATCAATCTTGCATAATACAGAAATGATATGGTTTAGTCTTTTTTTCACATGTGTTTTTATCAGGAGCTCTCTAGTAAGTTATGTGTTAGTCCTGCATTTGTGTCGCTGGGAAAGGGTTGACTGCCTTAATGACAGAGTTAAGCTGGTATTTGGAATACTCTGATACTTTAGTTTTAGGAAGTAGCCCCTCAAATTCTTCTGCTTTGACACAGTTTCTAAAACAGACTTTGAACAAATAAAGGGGAGAGAAACGGGGTGACTGCAAAACCTTAACTGCATTTTTTAACTTTTTTCTTTCTTAAACGGGATTTCAGTTTTGGAGATCATCACTTGAAGCCACTTTGATTAATCTATATAGCACAGGTCACAGTATTTTACCTGGAAAGGTCAATGTCAATCCTGATCTCTTAGATACTACATCATGTCATGGAATAATGACGGCCTAGATTTAGAGCTCTACATTTCAAGATGGAATTCTAGCTCAGTCTTCATTGGTAAAATATGCCAGTCTCAAGCTCAACACTTCTTTAGTTTTATAATTTTGTTTTTTCTTAGTCCTTGAATTTCCTGGTCTTCACCAAGTTTTTGAATTTCTGGAAGATACTGGCTACTCTGAGCGACTGGCATATAGAAATGACCTTCACAGAAAGAACAATTTTACTACTTTGTGAAGATATGTTATATCCCTGGTGTTCTGACAAGTAAATTGAACCAGAGGAAGATTTAATAACTTGTCCAGGGTTACATACACAGTGAATAGTACACCTAATAATTGAGCTCAGATTGCCTGAGGCCCAATTCAGTGATTTTAACTATTAAAATCCCTTGCATGAAAGTTTTGTTAGCTTCATGGGTAGATAAGGAAAGTGTTTATCTTTTAATATGCAGGGCTTCATATTTTTTGTTACATAGATTTTCATCTTGCGATTCAGACCATCATATTCTCACTCAATTTTTTTAGGTGTTTCTTCTTGGGATGTGAAGGGCGAGGGCAGAGAAGGTTGTTACATCTTTTTCCAGGAAGCTTGATTTTAATTTTGTTAACAATGGACATTAAGTTCCACTACTTTTATATTTTGAAATGTTCTTTATGATATGTCATTGTTTAGTTGTAACTGTTATGTAATTTTGACAAGGACAAAAGGCAAGACAAAACTAAGCCTTCCTTAGTTTTAAAAAAATTGATTAAGTCAAAACACTAATGTGGATCCAGAAGTTTAATATACTAGGTAGAATATAGGGGTGCTTATCTGACAGATTACATACTTGAACAATGTAATTTTGTTACTGTGAGCTTTATCGTGTGACCATCAACCTTCTTGTAACAAAATATCACAACTTTTTATGTTTGTCTTTTCTAGAGTTTACAGGCTTTGATGAATGAGTGCATTGGCCATGTTATTGGAAAACCTCACAGTCCTGTTACAGGTTTGTACCTTGGTAAGGCAGAAGTTACTGGCATTTGTTCTGGAGCTTTGCTGCTGCTGTTACAGAATTTTGGTTGTAAAGTACTTTTAACATGCAAGAAATACCAATAAAAGCGTTTTCAATCTTTTTGTGATTGTTGATGTGAAACCATTATTGTCTGATAAAGTGTAAATATGTGGCGGTTTTACTCAAGAAATTTCAAAGCTTTACAGATGCTTTCCTCTGATTTTGTCCTTCCTGTGAAGTCTTGCAAATCTTTTAGGAAAGGGCTGTGTTGGGTAAAGAAGTGATTTTAACATTAAGAAGGCAGTTACAGCTCCCTCTCCCAAACTTTCATTGTGGCACTGCAGTTATTTACACTTTGGCACCGCAGACGTTTATGCTTCTAATGGACTTTATATTATCAAGTACACACATGGGACCTGTGCAAAATAGTTCTCCAATATAAAATACAGCATAGTGTAAAATACATCTTTATATGTAAATGTTGATATCATTAGCGTGAAATCAACATATTTAATTGAGTATCTTGAGAAAAGAATATTTTGTCAGCAGTGCATCCCTTTTACCCATTTGTTTCTCAGCACTGTTTCTCTGTTCCTCCTCTCAACTCCATTGACTGGTTTACTTTTCAAAATACTTTGTCATCTTTATTATCTTATTCCTGGTGTCCACTTCCTGGGCAGGCTTGATGATAGAAGACATAAGGGGAGAATAATCTGCCCCCAGCAAGAAGAGGGTCTCCAGTTTTTCAGGAAAGCTTGTTTTGATATAATTTTGATGAGAAAGTGTAATAGCTGGCAAACCTTTTGCAATGAAAGTCAGTCCAATCCTTTGGAAAGAAGCGTAGTGTAGAATCAAATTTAGCCAAAGTCTGTACAGTAATGTAAAACCTGTACATTCTTTTAGTACTGCTGTTGAGAGGGAGGCCTGTTTTAGGTGAATCACCAGTGTGATGCTGCCAAATTACTGAAACTCTTATAAATGCTATTGCAGACACAGCAGATCACACAAACTAAATTGCTCGACAGCTTTTGTCTCAGGGACATGGGGAGGGGATGACACAGATGAATGCTGCAGTCTTGAACAGCAGTCTGAAACTTTAATACATGTGAAATTTAACATAAACTGTATCCTGGCTGCAGATCTTGCAGATACTCATTCCTATCTCCTGATTAGGAGAAAAATAAGACTTCCCAGTTACATCTGCATACCACTTTGAAGGACTTAAACCCACTGTGGTCTTTACCCCTCTTCCCAAAGCTGAGGATCCAGTTATGTTCACACTGCTGCTTCTAAACACATATCTGGGGCTCTCCTGGTGTTTTATCCTGTCTTTTGCTTTGTGAAACAGCCTGTGTCTACCTGGGTGGGTTAGGATCTGCCCTTTGGGTATCCTGCTAGGGTATTTGCCGATTATAGCAGGACAACCAACACCTGGCCCTGGCGTCTTTTGCTGGCCCTAGTAGTGCAAACAGGCAGAAACTCAGCTCACTGAGAGGAACCTAGCCTGGCAGAAAGTGCTGACTCATGGTGTGATGGGCAACCAGCTGTCTTGAGATGTGACTGCCACAGTATTTTTCTTACTAATTAAGGAGGAGTTGAGGGCAGACGGTGCACACTGCTCTTGAAGGCACTGAATTAGGCATAAAGATGATGACTACTCATTTAGGTTTTGCCCTGTCCATTTGTACCACTTCCTTGGGGCAGATTGTCATGGGGGGCATTAGTATGGGTGAAACTGTCCTATGTGGGTTTTATCCACAGCTTAATTTGCTTTCCATTATTGTCTGAGAAAGCTCAATTCTTATGCAAAGGAAACATAATGCTGTTTGGTTTTCTAATTATTGTTTGGTTTGTTAATGTTTATTTTTGCAATAAGATTAATTTGTGAAGTAGAAATAATGAAGTAGTTTCTATGAAGTACGTACACATTTTCTAATTGCTAGTTTTTAACTACTGGAGATTTTTCATTATTTTATGGATGAGTTAAATAATACAATAATATGAAAAGTATTAATATACACAATTGGTTTATTTAAAATTGAAATAATTTGTATTTTTCTTAAAGGATAAGAAAATATATGCCAGTTCACACTTAACTCTGTAAATAGGAATTGGTTTTAATTCTGTGTCTTGAAATGGCCCTAACAGAGTTTTTCTGACATCTGAGTAAATGTGATCTGTTTTTATGTTTGCAGCTGTTCACAGAAACAGTCCCCGTCCTGTAAAAGTGCCTCGGTGCCATAGTGATCCACCAAATCCTCATCTCATCATCCCCACGCCTGAAGGCTTCAGGTATTTAGCATTAGTATGGCATTTTAAACTGTTTTATCCTCTCTTGGCTATGCTGAATGTCAGTAATTGGAACACTGTTTCTTTCCCTTTGATGGCAAAGCAGATAGAAAAAATTAGCATGTAAGTGATCCAGATTTTATTGATGTGCTTTTAAGGACAATACAAGTTTCCTGTTCTTGCTGCTTGCCCTTTCTGTTGGTGCATGTGTTCTCACTTTGAAGTCATTCTTCATCCTTTATCTCTCCTGAAACCAGTGTTTCAATTTAAAAAGCTTTAATTCAGTGAAAACTGCTCATTAAGAAGACTTTTATTTCCTTCCCCACTTTGAATGCCTGCTTAAGTTCCTGTGGCAGTGCTTTCTGTAGTTTACATACACGGAACTTAAAAATGTAGCATTCTGAAATATGGTGGCATTTCTGCATCATTACCAACCTGCTGTGAATAAGCCTAAAACAGTGGATCTTTTCTCCTGCCTTTGAAAGAGTTGACAGGAGAATTAAGGCAAAAATAGTTAAAAAAAAATTCGAAATAAACATCACCATGCATAATTTTACACAGAGGGCCCTATTTTTCAAGAATATGACAACACTGAGAAACTACAGTTGACATTTTTTTCAGAAGTCACTTAGCTGTTGGCAGAAACTAAGGCTATTCTAAAGATTTGAAGATTTTTATTTTGAGCATTATTATTGCCGTACGCATTGGCAGCCCATAAAGCTTCTGAGACCCAGAGTTATTCCACATAAAAGTTTTTTATATAATTGAAAAACTTCTAAAATCAGGCATCATTATACACGCTTCACTATTTTGTTCCTAAAACAAACTTTCAACTCCATACATTTTTTTTTTTTTTTAACTGTTTCCTGAAGTTTTTCTTCTTGCCACAGCACGCGGAGTGTCCCTTGCGATGCGCGGAGCCATGGCAGTGTTGCTGTCAGTCGCCCCGCTCCCGCTGGGAGCGACTCAGCCCAGCCCAAACCTCTCAGCAGTGCAAGTGAGACCAGGTAGCTCCGCTCCGTGACGTAGCAGACTCATCCTACCTACATCACCCACATAACTGTTTCCACATACATCCTAATAGATCGTTTGCACCGTGCTCTTCCCTCCCATCACGTCTTCCACTGGCTGCTTCATTCATGTTCGACTTGAGCAAAATCACGTGTCTTAGAAATTGATGATGTGACCACTTTCAGATTCAAAATGCCTGAACAATGTGGTAGTTAAAGCATGCAGTTCTAATGTAGATTACAGATTTGCTCATTAAAATGTCCATGAAATGAACATATGCCAGTCAGCTCCTTGGTATAGCTTTAGTAAATAATTAGTACTGGTAACTAACACTTAGAATCATAGAATCACTTTCACCAAGATAACTGTAAGATACAAATAAGCACAAGGATTTTCATTTTTTTTCATGTTAGCGAAGAGTTTTGGTATTGTTATTGACCATCATAAATGTTTTTAAATACTGTGTAGTGGCAAATGCAAAATTAAACACATGAGGATTTTTAAAAAAAATATTTATTGCTACACCTTTGGCTTCTTAGGATGGTGCAGAATAAACTTAATATGAAAAAAACTATTCTTGTATCAGGATATGTAACAGAAACCACTCCTCTATCATCACAAGTGACTTTTCTTTTTTTTTTTTTGACAGACCTGTGTTAGTATCTTTCTTGTTTTTTGACCTTTGATTTGGCTGTTATAATTTCAGACTGTTGGTATTTCTTCTTCCTATATTACAGTCAGACCACTGATGTGTCTCCTCATTTTATTTTACCTTTTTTTTCCCCTGCACCTGTGACTGTGAAAAGCCTGCCCTTAACACAGTGGTGTTACCTTACGGTTTAAAAATAGATTTTGGAGTCTTATTTCTACTGCAGAATACTGAAAGTTCTCTGGGACAGAAATTCATATGAATGGATACACATATCTGACTATATCACACAGAGAAAAAAAAGAGGTGGTGAAGGAACAACAGATTAATGATGACCAAAGTGAAATTGATATGACTTGATTATGAATTGTTTTGTAATAAATAAGTTTTGATTGTGAGCCAGCAAACCATCATAGTTTGATTTGTTATCAGATGCATAGCAGAAGCATGCATTAAGCTGTTAAGAGGGAAGTAAATTGCCACTTTTTATATGCAATCTTTTCTGGAAGTTTTTTCAGTTTATTTTTATTACAAAATGTGACTTGCACCTTTTACAGTAGCCTCCAGACATATAGCTTATGAATCTCAGCCTTTTTTGGTTGAAAAGACATCTTGAAATTGTTGTTATTCAAACATAGACATTATTTGTCCTTCATGCCTCTGTTTTAAGCACTCTCATGAAAAAGACAGAGTAGGCAGTAGTCTGCAGCATTTGAATAGCCCTTTCAAGAAGTAAAATTCTAGAGAATTTTCACTGGCAGGTTCTGTCAGCTTTATAAGCTGACAGTGGGATGGATAATTAGTGTTTTTTGAAGACTTGTATTTTTCTTAGAGTTCTCAGCTTTTATTTTTCTGATGGTTGTTCATAAAATATCCCATGATCTTGTTTTTTTTTTTATGCACTGTCTGGATTTTTAAGTAGCATTTAATACCTTGTATGAGCTAGGAATAATCTGAAGACAAAATTTATGAAAGCAGAGACAGAGTTCTGTAGACTGCTGGGTTTTTTGTAGGGGTTTTGTTTATTGAGGAAGGCAAAATACTACAATGTAATAGATTTCTACAATTTTCTTTTTTTTGTTTTACTGTAGTTAAAAGAAAGTTGCAAACTTTGATGCATTGCAGTCTTAATTGTGAATTTCTTTTATTTGTGCTCCAAAAGAGAAATGGAATCTTTTGGATCAATGAAGTGTTTTGTGGTTTGGCAAAGTGTGGATTCCAGTGCTGGAATAGCACAAAGACAGAAACCTTGTACACTTTCCAGAAAATCTTTAGACAATTAAGTCATGATTAATAAGCATTAAATGTCTAGGAAAAGTTGAACGTAGGAACTTTGTAAATCAATTGTACTAGGCAGTGCATAGTGCACAAATGCCACCATAGTTCTAGTGAAGTTTTTCTTAACAACAACAACAACAACCAAAAGAAAAAAAGTCAATATCGTATAACTAGAAATTAAAATTCAAAGCACCTATACCTGGTTGTTTACATTGAGCTTTCTGATATTTATACATTTACACTAGGTTCACACTAATAACTTACATAGATGCTCAATTTATGAGCTGAGTTATTATTTATCATTTAGTATTTATCTAGGGCTGGAGCCAAAAATTATCAGCATTCTTCTCTTTTACTGTAATTTTTGCCTAATAATGTGCGTACAGACCTTCTGGATCAATAAAACGCGTGGGTGCCTAAGATGGGCCTGAAATGGGGTTTAGGCACCTGCATTCAAAGCTGTGATGCTTAGGGTCCTCTGTTCAGCTGCTGCCTCATTTTAGAGGTGGTGTAGCTTTCTTTTTAAGCATTTTGTGCCTCAGGAATTGCTGCTCTGTATATGCTGAGAACCACCTTAGCCTTCTTGCTCATTAAAACATCAACTTTCTGAAGAATAATGGGGATTTGCACTAGTTTAGTTTCAGTTCCTGCTCCGACTTATAAAATCTAGTGGGGCAGTAGAAGGAAGTGCAAAGCAAACATCATATGGAGAACATTTGCATGGGAATAGGTTGTCTTCAGTTTTGGCTTCTGTTCTCAAGGTCATTGTTTTTCTTTTTTTTTTCTTTTTTTTTTCTTTTTTTTTCTTTTTTTTTCTTTTTTNAGTTTTGGCTTCTGTTCTCAAGGTCATTGTTTTTCTTTTTTTTTTCTTTTTTTTTTCTTTTTTTAGAAAGCTCTTCTTAGGTAATAATCAGATACAATTTGGCAACAACTTTAGGACTGTAGGGTAGTCCTCTCATGGGTGTGCGTGCACCTTGTGATGCCAGGTATCTTTCATCTTTTTGTAGTTG
Source organism: Struthidea cinerea (assembly GCA_013397865.1). NCBI lineage: Eukaryota > Metazoa > Chordata > Aves > Passeriformes > Corcoracidae > Struthidea > Struthidea cinerea. The sequence continues at coordinate 1,356,349 of VZTI01004791.1, forward strand.
TTAGCTTTCAGTGAAGGATTTAACAATGTTGCCCACTTTTCAGTAATGTTCAGCTCATACCTCTAAAGCGTTATGTTTAAGGAGATATCAGTCACAATTCTTCCCCATCAGACTTTAAAAATTGAAAGAGAGCCTTGTCCAAAAGTGAGTTAATGGTAGAAAGACTTCCACAAGGAATTTATGTCTCTAAAACATGAGTGGACTAATCATTCTCCAGTGCTGGAGGAAGGTGCCTGAAGACCTAATAATTTAAGTCTTGTTTCTCTTAGTATTTTTTTTCCTTTCTGTTCAGCCTTCTTATTCATCTGGCTCTTACTCTGAGGCAACGATTCCACTCTGTGCTGTCTGGACGAACTGGGGCCTCCAAGTGATCAGGCTGCTGTCATTTAACAGTGTCCTTCCTGTCAACCAGCTTGTGTTTCTTCCCACTAGTTCTGACTTAATGACTATGGACTATGACTGTATTTGCAGTGCACTAGGCACATATGAATTCAGTTACTACCTTTCATCTGATGATGTAGCTCACATTATCACCCAGCTGAATCACTTCTGATTATATATCCAACCCTGGCACAAGCTGTATCCTGCAGCAGCTGTCGTAGTAGGTTACAAGTCATGAAAATGGATTCTGTTGCTATGGGCAGGAAACAGTTTGAAGTAGTTTATGCTTTGGAAGCTTAGGTCTTTTTCATAGAGCAGCATAACTAAAATCATATAAAAAGTCTTCATTTTGGGGGCAAAATAGCATAGAGAGGGTTTTCCGTTTACCTTTCGGCATCAGTTTTTCTTCCATGTTGCTTTCATGGTTCATATCATAGGCTTCGGAGGTTCTGTCTCTTAAAAATTGCAGTTAAATCAGCATTGCACTAAATAAATACTAATGGCAAGTTAATTAGTATGATGGCTCTTTTTAACAGGGGTTCCAGTGTCCCTGAAAATGATCGACTTGCTTCAATAGCAGCTGAATTGCAGTTCAGATCCCTTAGTCGTCACTCCAGTCCCACTGAAGAGCGAGAAGGTGATTGTCACAGTAACAAATTGTGACCGGATTATGCAGATGCTTTATGTCATTAACATATTTCTCTCTGTTCCCAGTTCTTACCCTTTCCAAAATTTTTTTTCACCTCATCTCATTCAGAAATCTTAGATTTTTAACATGTAGGCTTATATGGTCAGAGTAAGTCCTTCTGTTCTCAAACATACCCACTATTCTCTTGCCATTCATATGGTTTCTGAATTGTATCTGAGGGGATTTCCTGGTGCTGTACTAAGTTCTAGTGTTCAAAATGAAATTAGTAGTACGATTTCTGAATTACAAACTCCATTTGATAGTAAATTTCAAAACACTGTTAATGAGGTATGAACTGGATCCATCAGGACAGTGAAGTGTTTTCTGTCCAGTTCTTTATCCTTGCAGTGTTCACATTACAAATACTTGCTGTTATTTGAATCCTGGAAGAAGGGACAGGATGTGTGACTTGATGTCCTGATCAGGGCTTCTCCTTCAGGTTTCCCCAGCCCCTGTACATGTGGTATTTATTGCAACAAATACCTTGCAAGACTGATTGTGAAAATTAAAAGGAAGTACAAAATCTGAAGCACAATAGAGTTGATATTGTGGTCATCCACACTGGATTTCATAGACAGAAATGCCTTAAAAATTTATATTAATAGGTGTGGGAGATTTTTTAATCTTTGTTAGTTTTTAAGCAAATGTTGAAAACATTGTCTGCCTTATGCTTATTCAATTTTTTTTTTTGTATCCGTATGAAAAGGAAGGTGGCTTAGGTTGGAATGAATACAAATCTTATTCTAAGGAACATTAGAAAATTATTTTTCTACAGATATTTGATGCTGAGCGCCCAGGCTTGAAGTGCTTCCCTCAGTTGTGGAAGGAGATCTCTGTTTCTGTATAAATGAAATTCTATTTTATAATTTGTTTTCTAAAGAGAAGTTGATTTTGACTTCAAGAGCATATGTTGCTCTACATGTAGGGTGTATTAGTCCTATATGTAAGATCTTAGCTTCTGCTGAATATAGTGGCATAATCCTTAATAAGAGATAAAGCCACTTTTGTGCTCACACTGTTATTTCTCTAGAGCCATTGTATCCAAAAGGAGATTCAAGTGGTTCATCCCGGCGGAGTTGGGAGCTCAGAACGTTAATCAACCAGACCAAAGGTATGTGTTTAGGATCACTGTAATGTACTGTCTGTTAAATTGTACTGAAAGGTTGGGTTTTATTGTGGATTGTGAAGAGGTTTTCACAGCTTTATACATAGAACAAAAAATAAAACCCTCATTGCAGGTATAGGATATTGCTAACAAAATCACAAGAAGATCTCTCCCCAGTGTGGGATTTTCTTATTTTGGGTGTCTAATAGTGTGGGATCCCACACTGTTTCCTAAATTGAAGGCTATTGTGGGGCCTCTTCCTCTCTGTCCTACTACTGATTTTCATGTAACTGAAAGTAACTTGATTACTTGAGACTCTCCTATACTGTACGGATTGATACATGAAGCTTGTTTGCATGTATTGTGGCAGGGTAGAGCCTCATGAAACATGAGAAAAACATTTCTGTCACATTAGAAACTGGTCTCATTATGTGTCTTACACAGAACACAGGGGGAATTACAAATTCTTGTTTTGAAATCTAGAAGTCGGAACATAAATACTGAAGGAATTTGAGATGGTTTAAACTGAAAAACAATGAGGGAAAACTTGAAAATTTCTAGAAGAGTGCTGTGATGGGAACTGTTTTTACTGTCCGCTGTGAATAAGACAAAGATTTTGTTTTAAAACTACAGCAAGGCATATTTAGTATAGAGGAAGTACTATTAATTATGGGTAGGGGAGTAGAATATATAGTTTGGGAGTATCAGTATCTCCATCCTTTGGAGACTGCCAGGAACAGGTTAGGCTACTGGTGCCAGCAGTGACAGGTGTATGATTTTTGTGCTTTACAAGGAGGGATGCACTAACGCTGCCCTGAGATCTCTTTGGTCTCACTAGGATGCTGTTTCATGACAAGACTTGAGAGCTGGAGTTTCTAATACCTCTAAATCTTTGAAAAAACAGATGTCATGAGTCTTTGAAGAAGCCTCTCATAACTCTGTAGAACAAAACCTTACCTGACCTTCTTTCCTTAGTGCTTTTATGACCCTTTTTCCACAATCAGAGGTTAGTTACAGGTCAAATGCAAACAAGTGTGTTGCATTTCATAAATGTGATTTCCTTGAATCAAGTAAGAGATGATTAGCAAAGTACCACTGTTCTCATTTTACGTCAGTTTCATATGTAATTGTTAAAATGTCTTACTCTTTTCCCACATCTTAATTAGACTCACATAATAGTTTTCTTTTAACTCTAGTCACTTCATATGTTATCAAAAGGTAACAAAATATAACAGCGAATATTTCTCTATCAAGGAAATTGTTCATCACTCTTTTTAGACACTGCTTCCAAGCAAGCCCCGATGGAAGCTGTTCAAAAGTCTGTTCAGTTGTTTGAAGAAAGGAGATACAGAGAGATGAGAAGGAAGAACATCATTGGCCAAGTTTGTGACACACCGAAATCTTACGATAATGTCATGCACGTAGGTTTGAGAAAAGTGACTTTCAAGTGGCAGAGAGGAAACAAAATTGGTATGTTCTTTATACTTCCATTTATCTAGCTAAAATACCAAACTTAGTATTCGTGAAGGAAATCAAAGACTGTCTTTAAAAATCTTGGGTCTCTGCATTGGTATTATCAGCTTTACTAAAATCAAAATGTTAAAATACAACATACTGTTGCAGCTAGGATTTTCTTAATGTAGCACTTCACTGAAGTTTTCATTGGTCAAATAACAGGAAACGAGGAGAAGGATTTGGTTAGGAAAATTACGTAGGCATGATTTTGTGATATCTGCATGTGTTTAACTATAAAATGTTCGAGTTCTACATTTGGAAGAACCAGAAATACAAATGGAAATGAGTTCAAACTCTGGGATTTAATTCACCAATCTTATTGTTTATCTCCATATGATCACTTTTTACTCTCTGGTTTGGGATTTTGGGGGAAAACCTTTGTTCTTGAGAAGTTTTCTTTCAGGTGTTTTTACTTTTATTCAGCTTGAATTCAGGGCTATGAACGTAGCATAAGCTACTTGGAGTTTTAAATTAAAAGAAAGGTAAAAAGTGTTCGCGAGCTGCTTTCAGTGATGTTTCCTCATTGCAGTTGATGTACCTGTTGCTTGTTGAAGGTAGTGTACTGAATTTGCCTTACTCTAACTTTGCAGGTGAAGGTCAGTATGGGAAGGTCTATACCTGTATCAGTGTTGACACTGGAGAGCTGATGGCTATGAAGGAAGTGAGTACTGTGTCTACAAGAATCACTGCTGCCCTTTTTTTTTTTCTAAACCAAATGTGGGTGATGTAGCAGGCATTGAGGGTTTCTGCACACTGCTGTTAGCTAACAGGGAAAAGACGGGAAGACAAATTGTCTTCATGTAGTCACAGCTGCTGTTAGTACTTTTTCCTCTTCAAGTTGGTTTTCAGTTTATAACTTTCAATTTAAATGTATGTAAAATGGAGAATGGTTTTTTTCTAATCTCATAGGGTGGTTGTGAACTTAAATGAATTCTTGTTTATATATGTGAGCTTCCGTTAAGAGATCTTAAATAATTTTGAAAGATTAGTGAAAACTGTACACAAATTTATATTTTACTTTGTAGTTTTTAGTCTCACGTTTTATTACTTTTTTGTTTATTCCTTAGAGCAAAGATAGGAAGTGTGACTTCAGATGTTTTTCAGCTTCTCCCGTAGTGTGAGCTAGGTTGAGTCACAAAACTGCTGACTAACTTGGTGGGTACAGAAATCTAGTTTTCAGGGTAGAAGCAAGTAAAGCTGTGTAGGTGTAGAGATCTGTTTCCCCTACAACATCTTGTGGTTGTTTTTCTTTTAAATTATTGTTTAGTTTTAATGCATTTCTGCATCTTTAGACAACTGCAAGCATTAACTGTTCACAGCAGTTACTGTGACAGCCGTTGGATGTTGCAGCAGCTACATTTTATGTGCCAGTTCTTACACATGCAATATGTATGTGATCTCCAACGTGTGGAAAAGCAAGACTGGGCTTGTGCTTGACTTCTTGTACCATACTCATTCACTGACTAATACCAGCACTTGAAATTTTGCTGTTGTTACATTTTTTCTCCTGATGAAATAAGATTTTTTCCCCCCCCATCAGTAGCACTCTGTTTCTGTAATTCAAAGTTGCTTTCTAGATGCAGGTGCTGTTTACAGATTAGCATGTGTATGCTCTTTAGCAGAAGCTGAAGTAAGCTCATAAATAGATCTTATTTGACAGATGTTTCACTAGGCTTGAATGCAAACTGTTTGCAACTTCCAAATAAACGGCTTTTCTGGACTTCTTCAAGAATAACTTGGGGGAAGATAGATAGATTTTTTTTTTTTTTTTAATTGGTTAAGAACACTGCATTGACCTGCCCTTGCACCAAGATTTCTTCACACTGTGTTACCTCAACCACAGTGTCATTAAAATTACTTCAAATTATGGTGGTCAGGCTTTACTGCAAATACATAGTATTGCAACTATGCATTAGGGAATACGTAAAATACTTAAATATCATTGTCACCTTTTTGTAATCTTCATGTATTTAATTTTACCACTGTTTGAATACAAACTGTATCCTGGAATTGTTACACAGAACATAACAATCATAACATCCTAGCAACTGAAGGCAAAATATCTGCATTCATTTCTGTAGTAGTTGTCCTGCACTCAAATAATGAAGCTTCTACTTTCTAACAATATGGTAAAAGTAGCATCTTCCATAACTTGCTATTCATCTTGCTTATCTTTGTGTGGTTAGAAGCTTTAAATCAGTTTTTCAGAACACCTGATAATGCTTTTCCTCATTGAACAGTCCATCACAGCATATTGTAGGAGAAGTAATGAAAACCTGTTTCTTTCATCAAAACCTTTGATTGTATTTGTTCCATGCCACACCTTTTCCTTGCAGCTGCCTTGTTCTCAGTGAAAAAAGCCCTCAAAGTGATCCCTTAGACTCTCTGGTGATGAAGTACCTGGCAAAAAGTCTTTGTTGAATGATAGCTCTCTCTGGCATTGCTTTCAGATTCTCTTGTATTGTGTCTGTCTACCACACTTAACCTAGAAGGCAAGCACAGAAGAGATAGATATATGTGCACACATGTGTGTATTTACACAGTTGAGTAACAGCATTCTGCTCCTATGAAGTTTATAAATCATCACAGTTGTAGGTAATTTTCCAGAAATAGCTTAGTGTGCTTTATTTGTTTCAGTTTGGGGACGGAGAAGGACATTTTGGGGCTTTTTGTGTGATGATGCTATTTAACAACAACAACAGTAACAAAAAGAACTTTTTGTTGTGTTTGAGTTCAGGATGGGTTGTTTGCTTTTTTTGTTCCTTATTAATTTGAAATAGCAGCAAAATAATGACATATCTTTCTTGCAGATAAGATTTCAACCTAATGATCACAAAACCATTAAAGAAACAGCTGATGAACTGAAGATTTTTGAAGGCATCAAACACCCTAATCTGGTTCGTTATTTTGGTGTGGAGCTCCACAGGGTAAGAAAACATAAATTACTGGGGCTTTTTTATAAGGAAAAGAGAAGATTTTAAGAAGCTTTGCATTACTGGAGGTTTTTACATGAGAACATTGTAGTTAATCTTGTCTGGTTATCTCTGTGAATAGCAGTGTGTCTTTTTTCCTCTGGATATTGAGGTCTCTGAAACATAGTTTGGAGAGACTTTTTGGAACTGGTACATAAACAGAGAAGGCTTAAAATAAGTGAATAGAGTGAGTAATGCTGGAGCTATTCTATGCTGCTACTCTGTTGAACTGGTCTAAAAGCAAGTTACATCATATATGGTATGGTAACTTCTGTGTGTAGATAAAGACTAGACAGGCTAAAACCTGTCCCTGTTAACAGCAAAGGTTGTACTCGTATTGTATTATGTTGATACCTGGAAAAATTTCGTGCTGGCATTTAAATCTTGATGCCAGACAAGTATTGGAATTCAGCTAGCATCTCTTCAGAAGGAAAAAGCAAGTTTTCTTCCTTGAGCAGCAGAACTAATGAAATGTATTTTTCTATGGAGTTGGATTCCAGAGTTGTGTGCTGAGATATCCAGCTTTTTATTACTCTCTGCTTCCCACATGCTCTTCCCACTTGCAAGTTTTAAGTCCTGATGTCTTGCTGGAAAGTGCTGCTTGGATTTGACTGATTTGCTCAATATGGAATAAGTTGTTTTGGTGACCCATTGCTGGTTTAGAAGGGGACATAGGCTGCTTTCTGCATTTCTCTACTTGGAGACACAAATTTGGGTGTCTGTGCCACTGAGTCATTGGTTTCTCAGACTAATTTCTAAGAGCTTTGTGTCTTTGCCATCTTCTTATAGTAATTCAGTCTGGCTGAAATCAGCTGGGCTTGAAGACATAGTGGGAGCAGAAACCTAATTTTTCCTTAAAGTGAGTTAGAGTTGGCATGCTTGTTGAAGCCACAGCAAAGAACAAAAAACCTGCCCATCCCAAGTAATCAACACATGATACTGCAGGAACTGGTACAGAGAGAGGGGATAAAAAACAAGCCCAAAACATCTTTTTGTGCCTTTTTTTTCCCCTTCTCTAAATAAGCAAAAAATCTCTTTACATTTCTGTGTAATATGCCTGCAGGATCTCCAAAGTGTCTTTTGGTTGATGCCAAAGCACTGTATTTTTATACCACCAAGTAATATCAGTTATGTATAAATGATGCAGATAGGCATGTAGCAGAGTTTCCTAGCTGTGCAATGGAGTATGTTAGGTTGCAGCATGCTAGAGAGAATAGAGTTCTGAAGAGATGATTTATTAGATATTTTATGGTAAGTGGTACTTTCATTAAGACATTACATGATACCTTCATTATTCATTTAATGAACAATGAAGCATGTAAGGAAAAGTATATCTTAATTCAGTGTTTAAAATATAAAAAATGAAATCTGGTTTCATTCCCACAACAGGAGGAAATGTACATCTTCATGGAGTACTGTGATGAGGGCACTCTGGAGGAGGTATCAAAACTGGGCCTTCAGGAGCATGTCATTAGGCTCTACTCGAAGCAGATCACGATTGCTATCAATGTACTACATGAACATGGTATTGTTCATCGAGACATTAAAGGTAATGTTAACCACAAAGGTAATGTTGTTGTTTCAGTGTAGTAGATGAGAGCAGGGGGAAGGATGGGGGGATGTATTTGCATATTTAGTGTGCATTATCTATGCAGCCATTATTTGTATGAAGCCTTCCGTTAACTTTTCAGTTTACAAGTTATTGGCTAGTTTCATGCTTTTTCTTTTATGTGTAGATCGTAAAAAACATTACAATTGCCATTTCAAACTCATAAATTTTGCCCATGATTTATATCGTTTTTTTAGAGGTTGTTAAGATTATTGGGGATTTATCTAAACTCAATTATTAGTCCTTGCATTTTTAGTAATAATGTACTGAGTTATGTAATGCTGTTTTCCTTCTTGTCTGTGCAAATAAGTGGTGTTTTCTGGAGCTGACAGGCAGTGTACAGTGCTAGAGTTGTGCATCAGAACTTTTCCTTGTGATTCCATTTTCCTGAAGAGTTTTAGAATTTCAGATGAATGGCTGATTAAACTTAGTAACAAAACCATTGTTAAAAGAACTTTTTTTAGGGTATCTCTTTATCTAGTGTTTTTTTCCATACATTTATCTTCTCGTGCCTGGCTGTCAGCATTTGCTTACGTAATTAGCAGACTGAAACTACAGTAACCAAAGGGGGGTTGGGTTTGGCTTTTAAGATACCCAGTGTCAGTCCTCATTTCAGGTTCATTTTTCTTTTTCTGCGCCTTCCAACAACATCCTCCATGTCTGGTTATCTTGGTTTTGTTAGTCTGGCATATTTGGCTCACCAATGGCAGGAAACTTAGGCGAAGGTAGGGGAAGCAATGCACACAATATGCCCTGTGAATGCTCATTTTGTGACAAGGCAGTGCAACCCAACGATGCTGGGTTTCTATGTCCCTCTTGCTCACAGGGTTTTGAATCACCGCAGCAGTGTAGGAGGTTCCCAGTTGCTCTTGGTCCTTTGGCCTCGTGCTTCTCATTTGGGAAAAGAACTATCTACGATCCAGAGGCCTTCCACCCAGGTAGGCCACTCTTGAGTCAGTTTTGGCTTTTTTTTCCCTAGAAATACTTTCCCTCACTCCCATTCCCCAGCAATCTTACCTTTTCTGGTTCTCCTTCCTCACCAAAGGTTTCTCTCCAGTTGTGGATTTCCCTTTGTGCTTTTCACAGTTCCCTCCTTGCCCTTTTCTTGATCATTCCTTGTCCAGGTTCTGCTTAGCTGGATTATGCTCTCCTGGAAGCTCGTTGTGATCAAAATCCAAGGGTGGCTGACAGGGATTTCTTTTGTGCTGCTCAGTGTCATTGCTGATATCTGGATGTGTTTCCAAATAGGTCTTCTGCTCTTCAGGGAAATGCATGGAGTGAGAAAAGCTGTTTAACAGAACTGTAATGTTGTGTTATCTGAGGGCATTTCTGTCACAACAGGTTCCTTACATCAAATGTTGGGGTGTTTCTTGAGAGAAACAGAGGGTCACTGCAGGCACATCTGTGTATAGACCTTCCTGAAACTCCATGGCAGAATATAAAGACAGACCACAGAGGTTATTTTTATAAAGGTTACCTGATGCATTACATTCATTGCAGTTTTGCTCATTGACTTCTTTTATGCTAACATTGCATCCCCAAGTTTTCAGGCTAACAGCAGTAAAGAACAGTCTATTTTAATTTTATCTCTCATGTAGATTGGTACTCTTATTTTTCTGATAGGGAAAAATGACATTCAGGCTGTTAAAACTGCTTTCCTATGAAAATCTCGCTGTCAGATCATACTAGATCTCTCATGGCCAGTTTGCTGAACATCACTGTGGATCTGTTTCTTTTAGCAGCAGATAAGCAAATCTTACAATGATTGTTTATCTGTATCCTGGAAGACACCTGTACTTGGTGTCTGCAAGTACCTTGTGCCCAAAAATAGACTTCTGGTTAGCAGTGTCCCCTTGTGCCGTTGTCTTTCAGATGCTATTATGGCATCCAGCTCTATGAGGGTAAAAGACAAAGCAAGATGCAGCTGGCAAAAATGTTTTTCAACCTATGGTGGTGAGGGCAGACAGAGGGTTGTGTTGGCTGGTTGTTACATTTGGCTGCACTGCTTTTGCTTAGTCTGCATCATTGAGAAAAGCAGGTGGTGCTGGTATGTAGCAGGAGATAGTATCTTGTGAGACTCTTTTAATCTCTATTCTGGGTATTGAATTTTAATTCCTGTGGCTAAGCCCAGTTTTCTTGGTTAGAATTATTTTACTTTTTGTAAGGAAGCTGTTCTGGTCAATGATGGAGAATGATGGAATATTTAACACTGGAGGGAACCTGTGGACATCTCTGAGCCCTCTGTCCTAAAGAGGGCCAGCCTCAGTATCAGATCCAGTGTCAAATTAGGTCAGATTGCTCAGGACATTGTTGAAGTGAGATACACATGTATCTCCAGGGATGGAGAGGCCCTATTCCAATGACTGACCTATCCCCACTGTGAAAAGCTTTTTCCTGATAGCTCCCTGGAATCTGCAGAGCTTGCTGTTGTGTCCATTGCTGCGTAACAGTTTCACAGTGTGCCTTTGAGGGAAAAGTCTGTTTCCACAGTCTTGCTATCCTCCCATTACACAGCTGAAAACAGCAGTAAATTCCCCGCACACACACTCCCCCAAGCATCCCTTCTTCAAGCTGAACAAACCCATCTTGCAGCTTTTCCTTGTACGTTGGGTGCAAGCCCTCTGAACATCTTGGTGCCGCTCTCCTGGGTTTGCTCCACTGTGTCATTGTCTCTCTTATGCTGGAGAGCCTAAAAAGAAGACATAGCACTCAAAGTGTGGTCTCACAAGTGCTGAATTGAGAGGAATTAATCAATGAGGCCTGGTGGATTCTCTTCAGGAGAGGGCATGCTCCTGAAGAGTGCTTGGATGAATACAGAAAATGAAAGGATTGTAGCTGAAGCTTTAGTAATTCAGAAACCTGTGAATGAGATGCTCCATACGAAAAAGTCTTCATCAAACTGCTACTGTATTATTGTCTTCTTATTAACCTTGTTGTTAGCTCAAAACTTCTGCCATCCTGCCTTCCTGCTGAGCACAAAGGAAGGAAGGTCATTCAGCAAGAGATGGAAAACTGTGCAACAGGAGACTGTGGGCATGTGTCATGGCTCTCTAAGAGACTGAGAAAAAGAGTATGCGAAAGCTGATTTTCTCATCCAAGAGTAGCATTTGGCCTGCTTGTTTCTTGAATTAATTAGGCTGCTGCACTGCTTAAGCACTGGCTGCAGAATGTCTGAGCTGCCTCTTTTTCCGGAATTACAGCACAGCCTTTAGTGGGCTTTTGGTGCTGCTCCATGGACTCACAGGATTTCCACCAAAACATTTGGACTATCATGCTAGTGCAGTTTTCACTGTTCTTACTGTGGGGCTGATTTGGCAGAGGTGCAGAGCGTGAAACTCGAGTTTAAATGCTTTCCGTTTTGGCTACTCTAGCAGCGGTGTGGCTTTTGACACTTGCTCTTTGCCGTGTGCCCAGGAGGTGCTGTGGTGTCACAGCAGGAGGGCTGTGCACAGCTGGGCAACCTCCTGCCAGTGACAATGCTTCAGACAGTGTATGTGTAAGGGGAGAAAAGGAACAGATGGGGAGGTGGTCCCTTTCTGCTGTTTTACTCATGGTCTTTGGTTTTATTTTGCCTATTAACCATGCAGATACGTAGGAATTCTGTTACATTCCCAGTAGTGTTAACTGTCAAAGGTAAAAAGCATCGGGCATCTTCAAAGTACTGCCCTCTTGTCTGCTCTTCTTACACGGGTCCTGCTGGATTCTGTGCAGTTTCATTTAAAAAGGAGACCCTTTTTAAAGACTCTTTCTTGCAGTCTGGTCTTGGTTTCTGAAGAAGCAGTTTACAAAACAGGCTCCAGCGACAGCACATCAATGGAAGCTGACAGAAAGTGTCTGCAACATGTGTCTTCATGCTGTCTCTGTCTTCTTGGTGAAACTTTAGTTCAGTTCCAAGTGCTTTCAGGAAAAGGGCTCACAGGAGCTTTCATGGTAACACTTAGGCTAAATTGTCATTACTTTATATTAACAGGGACAAACTCTAGTTGGAAAGGCCTTGGAAGGAGGTTCTGAACGGTATTAAACTGAAATACCCCAGTAGCCTAAATTCAGTCAGAAGAGAGATTGTTGCACTTCAGCACTGCCAGGCTCGACCCACTGTAGTAGTTGGAAACCACTTTGTAACCTTTTGTGAAATGTTCGTGTTGCTTTCTTGAGGAATGGAAACACAGGTTTCCAAAACGTCCTTGAAAAAGTGTTTCCTAGTGAGGACTGTTTTTCCTAAGCCCTTCATGTAGGCTAAGTGCACCTACTTTCTATCTGACAAGCAACTGCTTGAAAACATGAGAAAAGCAGTTGACAGTAATTCAAAGGAGAAAGAAGCTGTTACTCTCCTAATGCATTGCCCATACCTAGTGTCCCAACAAGCAGCCTTCTTGTACTGCTTTGTGTCTTTCTGGATCCTCCTTCATTCAGGAAGCTGAGGGATGGTCTCCCCAGTTCCATTAAACACACCTGTTCAGGGTGACTCTGAACATAGGTCCCACTGATGGCAAACTGCAGAATCCAATGAAAGAATTCTGGAGTATGTGCAAGCACCTGAATGCCAGAAGTGGAAAACCACTGGACACAATGTACAGAAGAGTTGTATTCCCTGAATGTTAATTCTTTCAGGACTTGTAAAAGCTACAGTAACTAAAGGTTGGAATTTAATTCTGTTAATGATTTTGGTCACCCATTAATTGCAGTTCTGTAACACCTCTTGGACTAAATAGTTACCAACTATTGTCAGAATAGTCAGAGAGTCCTTTGAGAAACGGCAGGGTTTTGGCATCATTGACCTGCACTGCCTTTTTTTGACTTGAGTTTTTTGAGGATTCTTTGTATTCTCTGTGAATATCTTGGGGACGCCCAACCAGTGAATGGGAAAAAGTTATTAACCAAGACAACACAAAGGAGGAGCAGCCAAGAATTTCTGCACTGCTCAAGGTGGAACAAAAGTGAGAAACTGTGGAAGGTTCTATTGAGATGAGCCATTTTTGAATGAATCTTTTGTGTGACATGGGCAGAGGCTATGTGTAGTGAAATCCTCAATATCTGCCTACTACTATTTTTATTGACAAGCATGATATCATCTGTCTTGAAGAGATACTAGTGGGGATGACACAGCAATGGCCTTTGCCAGGAAGCAGTTTCTTCCTAGTTCAATGCTCACAAGGAGAAGGACTGGAATTCCTGAAGGAGTAATTTCTTGTAACGAGCTTGTATGGAAAGCTGTTTAATTTGCCTGCCATACTGCCTTTTTTTTTTTTTT
>VZTI01004791.1:1369912-1406954 GCA_013397865.1 Struthidea cinerea
TTTTGAACACTTGTCAACTTCCAGTACACTTCATGTTAGCACAAACCCACCAGAACATCCTTAATGCTGTCATATTCCACACTTAATTCACAGGTAAAGATCTTAAGTGTGAATTCAGTTATTATATACTCCAACTTCCAAGGCTATATTGAGAAGCCCTCATTGCTCAATTCAGCTCTGGCTTAAACAAGTTTTACTGTGTTTCCTTGTGTTTTCTAGGAGCCAACATCTTTCTTACCTCATCTGGACTGATTAAACTAGGAGACTTTGGCTGTTCAGTGAAGTTGAAGAACAATACCCAGACAATGCCTGGAGAAGTGAACAGTACCTTGGGGACTGCAGGTAAGGAAGCTTGGGCTAGGCAGGTACTTGTCTAGTTACCATGAAAGAAGATACTTCTGCCAGAAGACTGGGCTGGAGTAAAACCATGTGTTTCAGGGAAACTTGATTTTACCTTAGCTAGTTTTGTGCTTTACATCCAGATGGTACAATGTGAAAGATAAAATTGTATTTGTCTGTAACTATAGAGATGCTGGAGCATGTGTTTTCTGGGGTTGTATTTTTCTCTGCAGCCTTACTGAAACAGTACTCTTTTCACTAAACAGCTGCTTAATTGATTTTCAGAAAATGGCAGTAACTGAAAGCATGTATTGTAACAGCATTTTCACTGTCACTTTTCAAACTGAAAGACAGTTGTGCTGAAAACATGTCAAAGAACAAGAAACCAGCAAATGGCAAAACTTAGCGAGAAAACCTGAGTAGTAATTCACTGGGCATTTTAAAAAGCATTTGGTTTACCCAGTCAGTCACTTGATGTATACTGTTCCTTCTGCTGTATGAACTGATGCATAATATATGTTGTTTCAAAGCGTACATGGCTCCAGAGGTAATCACTAGAGCTAAAGGAGAAGGGCACGGACGTGCAGCAGACATCTGGAGCCTGGGCTGTGTTGTCATAGAGATGGTCACCGGCAAGGTAGGGATGTTTCATGTACTGATGAAATGCAAACTGTTCTCAGCAGTTTTTCTGCACATTCTGGTCCCACGCTCAGCAATTTGTCACACTTAAGTCTGGGATGGTTTTTCATTTCCTGGAGTACAGACATACAGGCTCTAGTGGGTAGAAAGTTGCTCACTAAAGCTTGCACTTAGCAATGCTGTTAACTGTTGCAGAGGCCTTGGCATGAATATGAGCACAACTTCCAGATCATGTATAAAGTGGGGATGGGTCATAAGCCTCCTATTCCTGACAAAGTGAGCCCAGAAGGGAAAGACTTCCTTTGCCACTGCCTGGAAAGTGACCCAAAGATGAGGTGGACGGCCAGCCAGCTTCTCGATCATCCTTTTGTCAAGGTTTGTCTGATGACTTTGGCTACAAAAACTGCAGATGGGAATTGGGGACAGCTTTTAGTCAGCTTCTTTGTTTTCAGTGATGCCACAGGGCTTGGTACCATGGTGAGGGGCTGGTAGCAAGTTGACGCTGTCCAGGAAACATGGATTGGCAACTTTCCAGAAGCCCGTGTTGTTTTTAGCAAGCATTTGACTATAGGACCTGGTGTGCACCACGCATTAAACTCTCACTGCTGTTTTGAAATGCATTATCTTTATGTTAAAAAGACAACTCAGGCTTCAACTCAGTGGTAGCTCATTGAATCTGAAGGGCTCTGCAGCAAAAACTTCAGGTTTTTAGAGATAAGGGCCCCCTCCACAAAAAGTGAAACCAGCACATGTTTGAGAACTCTTCCATTCTTCTGTGCAAGGGGCTGCTTTTCTTCTAAGTTCACGCTTAAGGTTAAGGTCATGCTGAATGTTTTAACTGGCAGCTGGTATCACAGGCTGCAGCTCTTGCGTGAACTGTGGTGTGATGCTTTTCTTAAGAACAGGCAAACATTCACAGCTACAAATTGAGCTGTATTAGTAACTTCTTTTTTGAAGAAGTGGGAGCACAGTAGGTTATTGAATTCTGCCCCATTTTCCAGCATAAAGTTGAGCACTTTGGTGTTCTGGTTCAGTGGCAGTGTGTTTGGGATCATCACCCATCCCTCAGCAGTGCAGTTGTAGCAGATCCCATCCATCACAGAGGCGGGCACTGCTTTAGGCACCTGAAGGATGCTTGGTGACAGTGGGAATGTCAGTACTCCCATACAAACACTTGCAATGCATTATTGTGTAACAAGGGAGGAAAAAAAGCTTCAAAGATGTGAAGGTGCTAAAGAAATTGATCCTTTGTCATCTTCTTGCTGCAGGAGGGAGATGGCTGAAGTAATTGCCTTTTGCTTCCTTCACAGGTTTGCACAGACGAAGAATGAAGTTACTCAATCTCTGGCCTTTTCTATTCTGACAAGATTTTAATCACTACTGTATGTAATATTTACATAAAGACTGTGCTGAGAAACAGTATAAAAGTTGACCTTAACGAAGACTGCACAAGTGACGGTGTCACTTCCTCTGCTGCTCCTGTACATTTTACTCGGCACATGTTGCTCACGTGACGTGTCCGCAAGTTGGAAGAAGCTGCATGTTTCAGTGAAAGTGCCATTACTACTGTATATGGACCATACCCTTTTTGTTCCTTCTCCTGTTTCTCATTTGATTGAGAACTTGTAATGTTAATATGTAGTATTTTTGAACTTTCTAGGTTCAGAAAAATGCTGTAGTGTTATCAGGCGTTATGGACCTTGTTTTTTAATCTGTTTGAGTGCACTGACTGTGAACTTTTACTGGGGTTTTTGTTTATTTGTTTTTGGCAAGCTTTGGATTTGTTATGCACAAGGCTGATTAATGAAATTTTAAAAAAAAGGTTTTTCTCAATAAATGGTTTATTTTAGGAGATGTTGGTGAAGAGTTTTTCTTCCAAAAATAAATGTGGGGCTGTGTTGCATTTTAAACTTTTTTGCAACATTGGGATAAGACTGCTAAACTGACCTAACTGGAATAAGCTGCTCTTATATTGCAATAGTCAGTGTTTTGTCAAGTTTCAAGATGAGTAGTGTGAGATGCTTCTTACACAAGTGATAACAGAAGTAAGGTTCCCCCTTTCATTGCCTTCTCAGGAAACAGGGTCGTGGGTGTTTCTGACATTGCCTTTTACCTAAGGGAGAACTTCCTTCTTCAATGGGTGCACTGTGAACAGGGAGTGCTCTGCATGGCCTTTCTGTCTTCTAGGAGAGAACTGTACACGGCGATTCTTGTGTTCTGTTTGGCATAACCAAGAACCTACTCTGAAAACTGACTTCTGATCTGGGGCTTTCATTTTCCCACCACGCCCCAGTTGTCATCAGCCTCAGATAAGGAAGAGAGATTAGAAGTGGTTAGCAATTGGAAGAAATAGCTTGCAATGCATGATCTTGTTTGTTTTTTTTTTTTTTACTTGCTGTTAATGCTATTTGTAATAGCAAGTACAACTGTTACTTGTAAACTTTAATGCAAGTTTACATATTCCTGTTACAGCTTTAGACTTAAAATAGGTAACTTAAAACTTGCTTTTAATATTTGGTTTTATATTCTAGTGTCTTGTCTCTCATCTTAATCCACAAATCCTTGATTAGTCACAGGTGTGGGGTGAGCTGTTGAGGAGATACCACAAAATCTGACATTCCTAGGAAAGTATGAGCCTTGCTGTGCATGTCACCTGTGCATGTATTTAGGCTCTCAAAAATATAATGCTGAATTTAAACACAGACTTTCCCTCCTTTTCAGTTCTCTGTTTTCAGTTCTGTGATAGGAGGGGATGTGTGTTGTCATCCTCAGTAAAGGACTATGAAAGTACCTGAGGTAAAAGTGTCCCCCCAGCCTGCTGTGTGCTTCACTTTGCAGTATAACAGAAGTGTCTGAGTGATTTGTGTCCTCACTTGCCTTGTTTCAGGTGCCCTTGAACACAAACAGGAACTGTGGACAGCCTTTAGGAGTCAGGATAGAGGTGACAAACTGTTACAAGTGTGTTCTTGCCAACCAAAAGAAAACTCAATCACTGCATATCAGCTTTTTACGCTTTTATTTTTGTATAAACAAACATTAAGACTAATTTTGTTAAGGCAGTTGTAGAACATCCAGTTGCTTGTGGGGATGAGGGGCAAACACTGCTTCCTAATGACGATGTCATTCTTTTAATACAGTGAACTGGACAAGTTTAACTTTGGCAAGGACCATTAAGCTTTCTCTGTTTGTCATTGAGTGCTGGAAGGGCCTCAGTGGTGTGCCAGGACTTGCAGAAGTGTGCCTAGGAGGATGGATCCAGGAGTGGCAGGTTTGGCCCTCAGCCTGTTCTAAGGGTTGGGCCCAGGGAACTGGGTATGAAATAATCTCTGCACTCGTTCAGAAGTATTTACTTGTTTGGTACTCTCCTCTGGGAGAAGTGGCACTGCATGCAGTAGGAGGGGAAAGGACAAAGATTCATAAGGAATGCTAAATGTCTTCCTTGCTGCATGTTAAATCTGTGGCTCTTAGGAAGGTAGAACAGCCTTTGTCACTCCAGGAGTATGTATTTGCTGCTCAGAACTACTCACCCACCACCCTGAGAAAAGGTCACTGAACCTGCCAGGTAATGTTTACAGTAAAATGCTACCCTGGAGAGGCCTTTCCTTTCTCCCCTCCCACCCACTTTCAGACTCTTGGGTACAGTGTCTTCAGGGCTGGCTTGTTTAATGTGCCTGATCATTACTACAGGATGTAATAGTTTTTCACTGTTAGGAGTGTTACAGCAAATAGAGTGCAGGGCATGTACTGTTAATAAATAGCATTGTAAATATTGCAGTATTTTCTACTCGTGGGCTCTATTTCATGTGTTGGAAAAACTACATCAGAGCCCATGTTTCTGTTCATGACATCACACAACCTATTCCGGAAAGCTTCAGAGTGTAGGGAATGCATGTATACACAAGATGTGTGAGGAAAAAGCCCCCCAAACCAGTCTCTCACACTTCCCGTGGTCTGTTCCTTCCTTCATGTTGTAAATTTTACTGCCTCCACTATCCATAAACTTATTGCTCCATGCTGAAAGCACTACTTCACCTGCTTTTTAGGTGCTGCATATTAAAAGGGTGAGTTTCCAAATTATCTGATGTACTGAATAGCAAATACATATTTCATGGAATGATTCAAACTACTGTATTACCCTGTTTCTTCTGGCCTCAGTTTTATTATATGACAAGAGAAATGTTTTTATACCAGCTGCTAGAATAAGTGCTCACTTTCTTCACTAGAGAGTATCATGGCTTAGTCCTGTGCCTAGTGAAAATGGACTGTCGTTGAAAGTGCCAATCACAACCTCCATTACTCAGTGTCAGGATCTATCGACTTTAAAAAATTGGGATTTTTTTCTAATGAAAATTGCTGTTAGTTAATGTGCCCTCTTTTCCTTTTTTCCTGCTTTAAACAAGTTCTTTCTAGTAACCTGCAGATCCTTAACTCTAGAAGTTTAAAAACAGGAGGTGGCTGCCCTGAAATCAGTACTGGGAATGTCACAGCAGCCCCACTTTCCTCAGAGCTTGATTCTAATTTTATTTAATTCAGAAGGCTGTCAAATCAAGTTAAGACAGACATAAAAAAATGAGCTATACCCACTGTCCTAGGTCTCCCTCCTAGCTCCCCTCTCCTCCCCTGAAGAAAATAATTTACTATTACTTAGGCTGACTGTTATGAGGCACCAAGTAAACTAATTTATCAGAAAAGACAGACAGGCAGATTAATTAGGATCAC
Organism: Struthidea cinerea; assembly: GCA_013397865.1. Taxonomy (NCBI): domain Eukaryota; kingdom Metazoa; phylum Chordata; class Aves; order Passeriformes; family Corcoracidae; genus Struthidea; species Struthidea cinerea. The sequence continues at coordinate 1,375,610 of VZTI01004791.1, forward strand.
AACAGTATGGGTGTGGGGCATACATTTTAATGCACACGCTGCATTTTTTCACTACACCATGCCCAGTTACTTTCTTTCCACAATTGTTAGGATGGCCTGGAATTTTAAGTAGCATTTAAAGCCTTGGATGTATGGCCTGGGGAAAGAGATGGCAGTGGGTAACTTAGCTCTGCTCAGGCCACAAGGCCAAATTCTGATCCAGGTTATGCTACTGCCAGGCTCTGCTGTCTGGATGTGCAGGGTCTGGCTGAAGTTTTGAAGGGCCCATGTAGTGCACACTGTGGGAATAAGTTCTGGATGTACAAAAACTCTACTGTAGTTCTGCCAGTTCAGCAGAGCTGCTTCAGTCCAATACTGCTATAACCAAGCACAGCATCCCGCTGTACTGTATTTAAACACTGACAGATTATGGTTGTTAAACTGTGTGATCTACACAACTATCAAGTTTAATCATCTTGTAACAATCTTCTGACTTAAAGCCTGCACCTCTGGTTAGTTTCCAGGTAGAGTCTCTTCATACAAGCACGCTGGAATTTATTTTTTTTTCTTCAAAACATAAGACAGTTCATAAACAAACCAACCACACATGTGCAAACCTGTTGTTGAGAGGATATGCAGGAGTGCATCTTTCCAGCACATCATCCAGCCCAAACCCCCAGAGAAAAACAACAGGAGCACAAATTCAGATATGCATGGCAATTACTCATCCTCTGATCTCACTTGAAGGACCATGATATGCACTTAAGAGTTTTCAGCAGTTGCATTTGTTCTCTTTGGATTGAAGCAGTCTCTGAAGATGCTACTTTTGTTTCTGTTTGTTGTCGTTGTTGCCATAGGTGGAGCCCTTGTTAATTTCTGTAACCCCGATCATCCATCTGACACCAACAGAAGCTGCAAAACAAACACAGTTAAAGCTGCTTGAGGCAAGGCCTGAAGATCTGTCCTGGTGTAGCATCATGAAAGAGACCTTTGATGAAAGGTGCATTTGATGCTCCCACACCTCCACATCAACTTATTGGCCTATGGCATCTCATAAAGGAAGAGCCTCAGGCTGGACACGTCTGCTCCCATCCATAGGGAAGAGGCTACAAGGAACCAGGATGGGTGTGAGAGGCACGGGAGTGCACAGCCCTGTGTGCCAGGGGAAGGGAATTCTGCTGGCTTTCAACAACCCTGTGGAAGAGCAAAAGCGAGCGCAAGGGAACTTCAGATCTTGATTAAAAAAATGTAAATTGTGGCATTTGTTAATGACAGCTCATGAAAAAGCCCCTTATAAGAAACCAGGTTAATTTAAAAGACTTTCATAGATGACTCAGTGGTAATAATTCACCATGTGCAAGGATTATTTCATTTATTTATTTATCTGTGGCACTTAGAGTGACTAAGTTAAATGCAACTTAACTCCTTCCCTCACACTTTTGGTTTTTTTGTAAAGGGGCTCAGCTGCCCAAAATCAATTATTCCTCAAGCTTCTGCTCAGCTACTGTACATATTCAGAACTGTCATGCTTCTTTCAGGCCTAAACCTACTAGAAAGTCACAAACATCTTCTCCCTGCTCAGAATGCTTTCCAAAAAAAAAAGGAACCCAAACCAAACAAACCCAAGAAAGCCAGAAACCTCCCCAAAGCCTCCAAATCCCACTGTCTTTCTGACTGATGGTGGAAAGGCCCAGTAAGGTGAGGTGCTCTAAATGTCTCATTCTCATCGGTCTTTACTTCTCTAAGATGACCCTGGACAAACTCTCACCAGCCAAAGGACTCTTTATGGTTAAGTCAGTGCCAGAGAGCACCAAGAAAATCCAGAGGCACCATCCCACTACCAGGCCTCCTTTGTGAACAGCTGGGCTGATCCAACACCGTGTCCTGGCATTTGCTGCTCTTCCCTCTCCTGGAAGGGGAGGGGGCTGCCAGCTGGCAAACAGCGCTGCCCTGTGCTTCACCAGCTGCTGCTTGGCACAACAACATCGGCCACAAAGAGCCGTCACTACAGCCTGGAGCTGTGTAGGCTGACAGTAAATTGACAGCTTTTAGAGTGCAAGTGGTAACTGGATACAGGGATGAGTCACACATGATGTGACAGCATGGCTGGGCACTGGGAAGCTGGTCTGCCCATGGGGCTGCCCTCAGGTCTTGTGGGGGCCAAGAAAGCAGGGCCCTCTCACAGGCAGAGCTGTGCAGTGAACAGCCCAGAAAGGGAGCAGTCTCCGAGGGCACTCACTGTCACTGACACTCCACTGTCAGCCCATGAATAGAAACATAGACCAGTGAGACAAGCAAAGTGCTTCACTCTCACATCCAGACAAAGAAAGAAAGAAAACCATCTCTGACATTTAACTGGCCATGAGCTGGGGAACACAAGAGAAAGATCCAACATGTAGCCCGCAGTCTGGGATCATAAACATTATAGTAAGCATGAGATCATTAAGATTTTCACCAGAAGGGATAGAAACAGCATCTGGAGATGGACACAGCATAAATAAGAGCAGCTGTTACAGCAACCACACACATATTGGGCATTTTATCCAGTTCCAAGAATGCCACTGCCTGGACACAGAAAACAACTAGTTCAGCAGTTCAGATTTCTTTTTTTCTTCCTTTGCTCCCTGGCAGAAGCTGCTACTGCCTTCTGTCCCCATTTCACCCAGTAGCCCTCAGCACGCTGGGGAAGGTGGGGTGCAAGGAGAAGAGGACTACTCCTGTTTGCTAAGGCTGTGGAAGCAAAGTGGGGTAAGGCTGGGGTGCCTCACTGGCCTGTCCCTGCACCGCCTCCTCACCACAACTCTCCCGGAGCCTCAGTGCAGACCTGAGTGATACCATCACACTTAAGGATTTATTCACTTCTTGTTTTACATACAACTGTAGTAAGGCAAAATTCAGGGTTTTTACTTCAAGAAAGGGGAGGAAGGGAGATCAAGCAGTAACTAATCAGCAGTGTCTAACTTAATAGCTGTGAGGGTTTAAGTCCACCCTGAGAAGAGCATGAGAGAAGCTATCGGCTGAAGCATTCGTGCCCTGCTCCATGCCAAACTGAGGTAACTGAGCTCCTGCATCTTTCTGCCCACCATTACTCAGCATCCAAAAGATGCAGGAGGTTGCTGAGGACCTGCTCTGCCTGCTGGAATGGCAGGGGCTCAAGGAGAGCTGAGCTGACACAATCAAGAGAGCCACTAACGTAATCTCTTTCTTGGAACACAGTTTGGCTCCAAGAAAACCATCACCTCCCTACGTAGTCTCTCATCCCTCAGCAAAACCTTAGCTCAAAGGATTTCCACCTTTTGTCTTACACCTCAGGATTTTTTCTCATCTGTTACCCTGCCTTTATACCACACAGCAAGTGCTATAAGCAGCACAGCAGGCACCTGAGTTATATAGGTTATGCATTGAAATTAAGATTTGAACAACAAAAGACTGTATGAATGGTAGACATTTCCACTGGGGGCCTATCCTACATACTATGAAGGAGAAGAAACAAGCAACACACTCCCACAAAAAAAGCAAACAACCCACCCCAAACCCCCCAATTTCTAGGCACCAGGCTGAAAGGCCAGACTATCTGGCAGCTCCACCAAAAGGCAGAATCAACACAGGCATGATCCTGCACATGGTTTGTATCCTGTTGTAAAACTTATTACAACCCTGCTGGCTTGTCCTCTCCTCACCTTCCATTCATCTCAGCCTACAGGCATCGCCAGCCTTGCTGCCCAGCTCACATCGTGCTCCAGCCCTTTGGTCCACACTCTGCTCTTGGACACTGTGACGTGCCCAGGTTTGCAGCGTGCTCCCATGCACGCAGAGCACAGCACGCACACAGCAGCTCCCACGGAATCCAAGCTGGCTCACCAGTACTTGCACTTGGTTCAGATGGAACACTTCTGTCGCCTAGAACTGACACGTAGCTGCCGGGCCCATGCCATCAGCCCAGCTTCCACTGTGCTTTTAGCATTAAACATGGAAGAGCTGCTGCTCCCTTTAAAAACCCTCTCATCTTTTGCACACTCCCCTTTTAACTGCTGTTGACAGCTTTATAATAAATTACTTCTAGAGCATGGAGGGTGGGTGTGCTCCTCAACACAAGTTATCAAAACATGAAAGGCAACCCAACACTTGGTTCTTTGAAGCCAAATGAGACTGGGGAAGCAGGAGGAGGAGAAAAAAAAGAAGCTGCTGTCAAATACAGATACTGACATTTGACAGATGTGCTCACTGCTTCAGCACCAAAATATCACCATCAAGTTCTAAATAGCTGTTGTGAGCTAAGTACCTAAATCTCTTGCCATGTGTCCTGTGAAATTAAAGCTGGTTTTCAAAACACTTTTGTACCTCAAACTACTCGAGCATTTATCCTCTGGAGCAGCGACTGCCTTGTGTTGGTTCAAGTAGTCTCACAAAGGGCTCCCAGTCCCAGACCAGCAGTAAGGTGTGAGCACAGTGTGATGATTGTTGGGAGTATGAACAGCCAAACTGCTGCACAGCAAAGCACAAGGGGACAGCATTCACAGTAAAAAGAGGAGATGTTGTTTATGTAGGGCTGAAAGAGTTTGAGCTGAACCAAGCAGAGCTGTACACACACTGGTTTTTCATTCTTTAGATCTCAGGGTCTGAGGGATTACACTCCTTCTACTCCAGCTTGAGTGGAACATTTTTCTTACGGCTCTTTCCACCTGAACAGCCAGTTACTTAACAAGCCAGTCAGTGTTTTACTCGAGAGCACAATAAGCAGAAACTATCCAAAGGACAAATGACAGTCTAGAAACAATGCAGAGGGTACCAGGTAAAAGAACCTCCTAGTTACTCTGCTCTATCACAAAAGGTTTATTTTGTGCTTATCTGCACCTGTATCAGGTACTGAAACCCACCCTTAAAACCAGCAATCTACTACAAGGGGCTTTTAGGGAGTAAAGTTCCTGATCCTGGAGTATCAGGTGAGCTGTCAAAGTGCCATAGAAAAAACCAAACCACTACCCATGTGCTTCAGTTACGAACAGTGAGAAAAGCTCTGCTTTCTTTTTTTAAATTTTTTTTTCTTTTTCTGGGAAAAGCTTTTTTTATCATCTGATAAATCCCTCCAGTCTACAGAAAAACCTTCCTTTTACACTGTTAAGCCACCAGGTACCAATTATCACCCCCACTGGAAAAGACAGCAAACACATTCCTCCCTGCTTTGCTGCAGACTGGCTGTGCTGGGCAGACAGTTCCAGCTGGCACCAAGAGCCACAGCCTCCACGCTGCGCTGGTGTCCATGCACTGCTGTCTCCCAGCCACCGCAGAAGCCACTTCTGAGCCCTTGCCTAAAGCTGGACACAAACTGCAAAATAAAATACTGGTTGCTCCTCTGTCAATAGATGCCTGCACTACATCCAGACCATTCGTGACAGAGATACCCCTAAGGATACAAAGCACAGTCTGGGGAGAATGGCCTTGCTACAGAAACTCAGCTCTTGGCTACTGAAGTCAATGTGACAGCTTGGGCTGAGGTTTCTTCTGTTTCCACAGGAAGAGACCAATTATTCCCAACTAGCAAGAACATTGGTTTTAAAGGAACATGGTAAAACAGAAACAGACTGTAACATACTAAGGTAACTGTTGCTCCCTTGGCACATAATGACACATCCGGTTTTAAGTGACCATGACAGACCAGCTCTGTGTTTTGTTTGGTTTGACTAATGGCTGAGCTTTCTTCCACTCCCATGGACTCTCTTCCCTCCACAGCTTCACAGTGGCTGCTATCTCCTAATAAGTGACATCATCTTTCTTACTCCCTGCTCATCAGCAAAAGGTGCCTGAGTCTGATGGGGCAGCAGCCCCTACTATGGGTCCTCCACTGCAGGGCAAATCCCAGGCAATTACGGGCACGGTGGGATCGGTCACACCACGTGTGCAGTGAGAGCTGAGCTGCTGCTGGGCTGAGAGGTGCTGCAGAGGCTGCAGGGGACTGCAAGCTGCACCAGCCCACAGGCGGGGCGGGTGTCTGTGGGGCAGCAATGCACACCACACACCCTCAAGGTGTTCTGCTGGGCTTTGGCAGCCTGGCAGCTCACACCCAATGCTGCTGTCTTCTGGTAGCTCCAGGGTTACAGATAACCTGAGAGTAAATCCTTTGGATTATCACTGCATTCAAGAGATGACTCAGGGCAGCCTGCTTATTAACCTTTCCTTGTGGCTAGAAGCAGAAGAAAGATAAGTGGGGAGTAAGACAGCAAGAAAAAGGGAAAAAAATGAAAATAAAGGCATTCTTGCTGTCTATTCTTGGTGGCATCATAGCTTTTTTCCTTTACAGGTTCTTTCTCTCACTTCTTGATAGAGAAAAGACATGACCTAGGTCACTAATGGCAAGATTGTATTAGACTTAGGGTGAAGGGTGAGGGGTGTGGTGTCACTCAACTAAATTAAAGACGGGTAAATCCAAAGGCATCATAAATGCTACAATGCCAAGCAGTAAAGCAGTCGGCCCTGAGGTTAAACTCCAGAAACCCTGAATAATGGTGTGAGACTCCCTGTGGAGGGTACATGAGGCATAAAGCACTTTGGAATGGCACCCAACCAACCCGTCTGCTGAGTGGAGAAACTGAATTAGGAGGAAAATGCTGAAGGAAAGATGAGAAATTCAAACCATTTTGCAACAGCTATGCTTCAGTGCACCATTAGGCCATCATTCCACATTCCAGCACCAAACAGACTATGCCAGCATTTCTCCCAAGGGCAGAACAAATGCCCCCTTGAGCAAACTGACGGGCAGTAGCATTTGCAATGGTGTCACACCTCGTCCCACCCACTGCCGTTTACCCACTTTGAACAGGAGCGCAGGGGAGGCTGATCCACTTTTCTCTGCCAGTGACAGGGATTTGAACCCATCACCTCCCATTCCTGAGCACACCCCAACCACAGCGCTCACTCTACACTCCCATCCTCTTCACCAGTCAGAGAAGGGGAAGGGGGCACTGCTTGTGACTTCCAACAAGTAAGGTGGGTGGAAAAAGAGGCTTTTAAGTTGTAGTTGTTGCTCCAAGGAATTCTTGCACATTTTACACAAAGCATTCCCAGGGTAACGAGCACCAACAATCTCTCCAGATGAAGACAAGAGCATGGGATTCCCTTCTTTTTTCCTCTACTCTGCCCACCTAATGTACCAACTGTTATGCTGGACCTTATCACTGCTTGTTTTCCTTCCTCTGGCTCAAAGCATCATGAAGGAAATTTCCTGCCTGCACGCATATATACACACAAATTGTTCCTCCTCCAATTATCTTTATAAGAAGCATCAACAGGAGCTTTACACAGCATTTGGTTTGGTGGGCACCTTCTCAAAAAGAATATTGTGTGCCTACCACATCAAGCTCTTCACAGATGGCCAGAAGGACATTAGTTAATCTTGACTTATCTAGCTCGAGATTCAGACTTCTAAGAATGCAAAGAAATGTTATGTGCTAGGAACAATTTCCTGGGTAGAAAGCAAAGATCCAGTTCTGAGACAAGAAAACGCTCCATGTTTTCCTATTTCCTCTGTGTTGCTATTCTGGACGTGGCTTTTTAAGTCAGATCTGTATCCCAGTTCTCTCAGAGCCAGGAAGACTGTGAAGTTCTGTTTCTTGTTTCCATGGTTGTTTGCAACACACACAGACATGAAGGTGATGAAGTCATAAATACCTGTGATGGTCAGGGCAATCACAGAGAGTATTTGCTTTAAAAATGTGTGGCTTATTCTGGAAGGGAACTTGCTCTTCAAACCAGCACCCAAGCACAGACACCCAGATATGATGCAATTTGCAAAAACTGACCTGGTTCCTGCTTCCATGAAGAACACCAAATGAGATCACCCTCCCTTTCTTTGGGCCAGCTCCTTGTTTTGTTTTCCTTCCTCCTCTTACATATCATACTAATTGAAACATGAGCCAAGGCAGTTCAGAACTGCCACAGGAACTGTAGGAATCACCTATGACAGTCCATGCCCTGTGCTACGTAAGTCAGAGTAGATGGCCACAACAGGCTGTGCTTAAATCACGAGTTCATGGATTACCAGTGCATGACACATCAAACTATGATTAGACAAAAGTGTTCTCAAAGGAATAAATTGTCCTTGTGCCTCTCTTCTAAGCATTTAAAGTAGAACACAGCAACACAACACAAGAAAAGAAAGCCTTTTGTAGGCAACCCACTGAGAAGTCACTGTTTGAATTCTACAGAAACAGAAAATTTGGTATGCAGCTCTTACAAAAAATACTACTACACAAAAATAAACAAAAAAAGAATCTTTTTAACTTGGTCCAGAGTGGACATGTTGGATGGGTTGTTGAATTCCCAAGTCATTTTTATATTTAGCAAGTCTCACTAAATCCTATTGGACAGTTATCCTGTAAGTAATCTTTTCAGATCAGTAAACTTACCTATTATAATGACAAATGCAAAACTAGCCAGTGTCAGTGATGAGCCACTGTTGATCATGTTGATGAGCAGCTTGAACAAAGGATATAGCAGCAATAAGGCCCAGAAAAGCCAGTTCACAAGTGTCCATGGTCGACGGGGCGGTATTATAGGGACTGCTGGGTAGGTTCCTGTGCGGTAATATTCTTCCTGGAATGCATCCTAGTAGAACAAAGGAGGGCAACAATTAAATCCCCATCTGCCAACAAAACTAGCCATTCCTGGCTTTGATGGTCCTCCTTCTGGAGGCTTGTAACCACAGGGGAAGATCAAAGACCAGCTGATGGCTGGCTTGTACTTTGAAGTCAACGAACACAGAGTCAAAAAAAAAAAAAAAAAAAAAAAAAAAAAAAAAAAAAAAAAAAAAAAAAAAACCCCACAAAAAAAAAAAAAAAAAAAAAAAAAAAAAAAAAAAAAAAATCAAAAACCCCCGAACAAAAAAAGGAGCATACACTGATGTGTGAATACCTTCTTTCTCCTACACACAGCAGCCTGAAAAATGCCATACCTGGAGAGTATAACAGCCTAGGAAGACAGGAGGGATGATGGGATGTACACTCCTGCAGCAATGCAGACATCACTGCTGAACCTCCTGCAGGAGCCATGGCCATTGCCCAAGTACTGCAGGTAAGCCAGGGAAGTGTCTGGGCTACCTACTCAGCAGCATCCTCTGTTCCCTCATGTTTTCTCCAACCACTGCTCTCAATCAGCACCCACAGACCTGTCAGAAAAGGTGACCAGACACCATCTTGTCCCACACTCCGAAGAACACCACCCCGTCCTGTCTTTGTCCCACGGATGTAGTCTTGTTCACCTTGTTCCCATGAAGCTTGTGGAAGGAAGTTTGGGTGCTGAACCTCTCCACAGGCAGCTGAGTGTGCAAACAGTGCACAAACTCTCACTGGCTTTGAGCAAAGGACTCAAAGTATAATACAAGGAGGATAATGGAGTGGGGGTTGTTTTTTTCTGTTTTGTAGCATCTGTTTTTTAAAGCACAGCAGACTTTGAATTCAGTACCTTCCTCCAGAGCCCACGTGGCTGAAACGCATTGCTTTCAGCGATCTCATCAACCCAAGATATCAAAATAGGGTGGGGGAAAAAACCCCCTCTCTCCTTGTTTAAAAGAAAAGATTATTAATCTGTTATCAATTAATCTGTGTTATCACAAAAAAAAGGTTAATTAATGAAGTCAGCATTAGACTGACATAAAAAACCCCCTTAATTTAGTCAGAACGAAGTATGATACTTCTTTAGAGAAAGGATTTTTGGTTTCTAAAAATTCTAGCAAAGCCACGACTAATCAACCAAAAGACTATTTTTTCTACTATGCTACGATTTTACACTTACTTATACTCCAGCTGACACAATTCTTTACTTGCTTAATAGCAACTTGAGCAACTACAAGCTGTTACCATTTTATCTATTTCAAAGGGAACATTCAGCTTTTAAGGGATTATGCAGTAATTAAAGCACTGCACTCTCTTTATTGAGCTTAGAAAAATTATGAGTGTTGCTGGATTGTAGTGGGATCACTGTGGCCAATTACTGAGCCATCTTCAACAGAGTACACAGTGTATGAAGTTTTCTTCACAGTGCAGTGAAGACTTTGGTTTATAACACAGAGCCACTCACCATCGGTAAACCGAATGTACTGGGTACAGTTAGGTTTCCAAACAGTGGTATTACCCAGCAAAGTGAAGAATTCCCGACTATTACTGGCATTGCCATTAGAGGGCCTACTACTACAGAGAGCAGGACAGGCTCGCTTGAAACAAGCGCAGCAGGGTTTTCTTTGTTGGCTCTGCACGGCATGAGGGGCAGCAAAACCACAGACCACACCTCACTGAGAGGCTTGGGACAGATGGAAAACATACACAACAGGCAAACAATGTCAAGGCCAACATCCCCAGCACATTTCACACTGCTGTGGGGAACAGCTCTTCAGTTACGATTCCTTACCCTTAAATACATTCACTTGCAAAAGGCATCTGTGTGTTTATCTGTCTTGTCAGCTTTTCAAGGGTACCTATGACACCCACCAACAAGTCAGGCGTTAAATACATAATACACTTCAGTATTTCCCAAAATCACCTTACCCACACTAGGTTCCTTTCATTCCTCTGCATACAGAGCTTCTTCTCAGTTTGTAATAAATTCCATCCATGCAGGTATCACATTCCGACATGGAAACATGCTCCCTCTATTGCCCCCACCAAATTCATGTTACTTCAGATAGTGTGGGGGAGGGGTAATGCAGTGAGGGGAAATCAGGGAACATCCATCTCCTTGTGAGAGGCTAACTGGATTCCTCCTCCCTGTTCCCACCAGGAGGTCTGATGGCAGAGGTATGCTGCTGCCCCTTCATGAGGAAGCCCACGAAGAGTGAGTATCCAAAAATATATTCTTCGTTCCCAAACACTGGAATTTTGTACACTTCTCCTCTTCAGTTATGCTTTGCTGATTCCCTAGGCCATTTCTGCACGTGTTTTCAGGCCCTCTTCTCCAAGCTTCTCTTACAAGCAAGAAAAGTTAGAAGCTTGCTCTCTTTTTAATGGAAATTAAGATTCTCAAGCAGAACTTCTATTTCAGGCACTGAGGGTGTAAGGAGGTAAAAAAAGAAAACAAACATGCAAGGAGTAGCAGAGTTCTGACTACTACATCATCATCTCTTCCGACCTGGCAATGAGATCCTCAACACAGTCCGTGTTAAAGTCAAAGGGAGCCTTTCTAGCAATGGCAGTTAAAAAAATGAAAGAAATAAAAAGAAAAGGCAATGTGCAACCCAAACTGAACCTCTGTCATAATTTGGAATTAACTGATACAGTGCTGGCCATATGTGGAAGGACAAAATCCACCCCCAGTGAGGAAGAAGCACATGAACATGGTACTTACTGTAAGCCTGGAAAAGGAAAGAGAACAGTGTTTGGTTTAGAGCAGCAGCACAATGCCACTGTTTATCTGGCAAGACTCTGTTCAACTGTGTTTGCAGCAGTGACTAAGCCAAAAAATGAAGTGATAAGTAGCAAGAATATAAACACGACGGGCTCCCAGGGAGAAGTATCTCAGACTGAGGTACATGTAGGTGAGACCAGACAACGAGGTAAAAAGCAATGGAATAAGCTTTTCTCAAAGACTGCCACTCCTTTACTAATGTCAATATGGGGAAATAAATAAATTGGGGAAAAAAAAAAAAGTCACGTCTCTCCATGTCCAACAGCTCTGCAATCCTGATCATCTTCAGAGCACAGACCTTGACCTCAGTACTCTCCAACCACTAAATCGTGCTACTACAGCGTAATTCAGCACACTGCGTGTGAGTCTTGGGAAACTATTGCAAAATTATTAAACTCATTGAGAATAAGCAACAGCACAGGGAACCATAATGCATGATAAAATAGGGTCTCTGCTCTCCAGTAGCATGCACACCTTGTCTTACTTTGAAACAGCAAGTGAAGTGCCATAACCAAAACAGACAAAGCAGGGGATGAGTGCGTATCTTGCAATGAATTACTGTCCTTTGAATGACAATTTTTTCTATTTTATCATAAATATTTCCTGACTGAAGACAATCTGAAACAGAATTAGTTTTTGGAAACAGCACCTGGGTGGCACTGCTGCTTGTTATCTGACCTAAGAGCCTATTATCTTTTTAAGATGCAGGGCAGAAAGGTGAAACAAAATTGTATTTTTATCCTGCAGGTGGGCTTTTATCATTTCAGAACTCTGGAAGAAGATGTCCCTGCTCTGTATTCTGCCAGTATGATTTTACAAAGACATGGGCTTCAGTAAACCAGGAATGACTGCAATGAAGTAAGTTTCACTAACGTAAAACAGCCGGAGAAAGAGAAATATGCTGCCTTCAGAGAAAAACGAAAACCATCACCAAAAAAATCAAACCAACAAACAAACAACCTCCCCATCCTTAATCAATCAAAAACATTTGACATAACCAAAAAAGGTTTTAGTGGAATGGAAAACTGAACACTCTATACTTCGCTCCTGGATGTAAAACTTCACTCCTATACTTAAATAGGAAACCAGAGATTTAACCAACCAGCAAACAAAGTTGTCATGAAGAACAGATATGAAGAATATGATGATATATTGTATAATATAATGTTACGAAGGATAGATGTACACTCTGTTTGCACTAGAAGCAACTGAGTGTTTGCCAAAGAGGGAATAACAGAAAAATCTTGAAGTGAATAACTGAAACTATGTAATAAAGGATTCAGGAAAACAATCACCACATTCACATTTATGTTCTTGCCTTGCAAATGTCTGAATAGTTCTCAGGGACATGAAACAAGGCTACAAAGTCATAGCAGCAGAAAGTGGACTTCTGCAGTGTTGAGCAAAAGGACCATTTGCAGGTACATGCCTGTAAAGCAAGCAGGGCCCGTGGGTAACATCCTGCCTTTCTGCAAAGGTGCTGGGGGCTGTGCCTGAATCGGGTGTCACTGGCACAGACTGTGAGAAGGGGGATCAGAGGCGAAGGGAGTAGATCTACAAGTGAGGTCTCAAGACACATTTACTTTCCACATTCCTGTAAGCAAGCTGCTTAGAGGAGCTATGAATGACACCAGAAACAGTCATGGCTTGAAACTGAGAACAGCCAGGGCAGAGTTGATTCAGAAATGCTAACATGGTGTCCTGGGTAGAGCACGACAGATGGCACAGCAGAATTTTGCTGTCCGAGTGAGAGGGAAATAGAGCATAGCTATATTCTATCACTTCTAAATCCAAAGCACTGCTGCATTCCAGTCTGAATACATAACTTTGATCAAGGTATTGAAGCAAAGTGAGCTGCCAGGCCCTCATGCCATGCATACCTATGACTCCCACTGATTGAAATGGGAGTGCTGTGTGCATTCAAAAAGCACATCCCCCAACAACTATCTCCAGTATTCATAAAAACGGCCCAGAAGAAATAGATTCTGAAAGACTGAAGGATTCATATGAAAGCAATTGCAGGGGAAAAAAAAAGGAAAAAAAAAACACTGGGCATCTACAAACACAATCATTATTACTCTCTCCCCATCCCATGAAATTAGGAATCCTAAGTGCATGCCTTCTATACCCACAGTGTGAAAACAATTTATCAGCCTGTCCTTTTAGTGCTGGATGTTTGTCTTGGTACAAAAGGCAGGGTAAAACAAGGGACAAAAATTCTAAGACACTAAAGAAAATATCTTATTCAGCCCACAAATTTACTTCTTGATTTAGAAGGTGACTTCTAGGGGAAGGGGGTCTTTCTACCAGTCAGAAGGCAGTTTTGGTTTTTGTATCCTTATGCAACTTTCTAAAGAAGAGGTTTAAAACTACTCTAGAAAGGCTTGTTTAAGCTTTCTTCCTGTTGCTCTACGTAGAAAATGAAAGCAAACGTGACTGGCAGCACAAGATCAGTTTGTATGTAGAGAAACAGAGCACTTACCCTGAAAACCAAACAAACCAACTCACCCCAAGCCTCCAAATTAGGACACTACACATGCACACTGTAAAGGTCTACTAGCACTATCACAGAGCACTAGAGACTCACAAGTGCTGTCTTGACAAAAAAACCAACCTTTTCTTGATATAGTTTGTGGAGCCAGGTAGAACATTCCTGCTCATCTTCTGGGACGTCCTCTAGTGGTATCCGCCTGCCAACGGTAAACAAGAGAAATTGAAGAATATTAAATGCTTTGGCTTCCATGAACAGCACTTGCATTATACAGACCGATTATCTGACAGGAGACTCACTACATTTTTCACCTTTTTTAAACTTGTGCAACATCTTCAGCACTTCAACAAGCAAATATGGAGGATTTTGAAGAAATTTGTCATAGTCTCCAACTAACTGCCAAAACAAATTTAGCCATGAGGTTTACCCTGCCTGTAAGAGCTTTTCAGGACAGGCAAACGGCTACCCTGAGTCATGAAAAGCAATTTCTGTACTCTGCCAGACTGACTGCAGCAGGCTGGAATGGTATAAAGCAAGACACAGCAAGAGGAAGCCCTCTGCTCTGCTGGAGCTGACATACACAGGCAGGGCTCCGTGAATGCCATCCAGCCAGGCTGTGTACACCAAACACGAGGTCACTAGGTTGAGCTACCACATGGGAAGAGGAATCAAGAGAAACTTTATTTTTACCCTTGGACAAAAACGGTTCTGAAAAAATATTTCTACAAACAGGCAGAAAAGGAGAAGTAAAAAGAAAGTCTCCCTATTCCACTTCATGTTGGTATCCAGGATAAAGCAACAGGACCAGCTCACTGGTCCACTATAGCTCTAAAGGGGTTATGATGAACTCCTGATCACTTGCAGCATCACTTCTAGGCTCCTGTGCTCCAACCCTACATCATCACATGCCCTGGGTGCCTGTAGCATAGGTGCTGCTGGTAGAACCTCACCTGGGAATTGGCTCTTTCCCATTAAGATCATGGGAAGCCATTGGGGTATTTGTAATTTATAGAAACATTAATGAAAAGGAATCCAGGTAATGTTTTCTTTATTAAACAACCCCCTTCTTGGTAGGGAGGATGCAGCAGTCAAATACATCAACAACTACACCAGCAGACAGGAAAGTCCTGAGCCCAACCTCCACCAGAGGAACTGGAACTATCTCTGGAATTCCTGTGCCAGAGACAGGTATAAAGCAGCTCCACCTGAACACTTGGTTGGTGTTTGGTATTCAGGCCAGTTGAGTGAAAAGAGGCCCCACTGCTGCTGCTGAGCTAACAGACATGCAAATGAATAGAGAAATAACAACAAAAAGTTCTGTAGACATTTATGGACTCCTCACATACTTAGAATCACAGAACTTTACCAGAAACAGAAATGAATTTTTATCTGAAGTTCTGTGAAGCCAGGTTGGTAGAGATCTGCTTTCTGTTACCCACTTGAAAACATCCCCTTATTTGACCAATTGTGATTTCAAGTACACACTCCTGCTAAAAAGGAATTAAAATATGGATTACTTGCCTTACATATAAATCTGCATGATATTTCTTTCCATTTAGAACTCCCAGCAATGTTGGATTTTCATTATTTCTAAAATTAAGGGTAGAATCATAGACTGCAGAAACTACAAGAAGAGAAACAGGTTATGTGTTTACTGTAGTAATACAATGGAAATAAGTCATTCTCTCTCAGACAAGGAGAATATTTAAGTAAGTCATCAGCAACAGAACCACAGTTTGAACTGCCACCAAGGTAAAAATGACAATGGAATATTCAACACACAGGTTTTCAGAAGCCAAACAACCAGTGACTCTTTCAGGAACTGCACCAGCAGAATGGGAAGGTTTGCTCTCCAGCCACCTTTGCCTCCTTCCTCATCAGCTGTAGAATGATGGGCATAGGAACACAGTTACAGCTTCTGACAGAATATACCAAGGACTTCCTAGGAGTCAAATGGTTGCAGAACTGTTACCTTTTTCAGTTCACAATGAATCAACAACTACCCCCTAAATCTGAGGAAACAGCCAGGCAGATACACATTTTATAAACAATAAACAATATACACCCTTTGACTAAGAATAGGTAAAGCGTGTGTGTGAGAGACATCCTACAGCAGGAGGGCTTAATGCAGCCATAAATCGCTGGGGTCCAAAGCAGCCCCTGGTTCATGTCCATTGTCTGGTAACTCAGGCACTTGGCTATAGGGCAAAGGCAGAGAGAGAATGACACACAACATCTCATGTGAGCTGCCTGCTGTTGTGAAGACATGCAGATGTGAGGAATATAACATAAAAGTTCTGCTGAACAAAACTGCAGCCAAACTTCCAGCACTGAGAAAACTGTTTGTGCAGCTCAGGACTGAGCGGGGACCATTTGCAAAGGCTGATGGCAGATAAACTAAAAGAGCAGTAACAAGCAGCTTCTACAGGAAAAGCATACACTGTTTAAAACCGCATGAAGCGTTGCAAAAAAGTTTATTTGAACACATCCTTAGATACACTATTTTCCTGATGTCACAAAGTTACCTGAGAATGACTCATTTTCCTGAGACTGAAATCAGTTGTATATCACAGTATGAACTCTAAGAGCAATGACAGCAAAAAAACTTTTCTATTTTTTGTCACAAAAGTGACTAAGAAGCATTTTCATGTGTAGCCTGTTGTATTTTAGGTTTTCTGCTCTAAAGTTTTGCAATGATGAATAAAAATACATGTGGTGAAACTTTATTGTGAGAGTTCTTGACCCACCTAAGACAGACTTTTATTACACAGGACAGATTTGCTGTTGGTTTTGAAACCTCTCTAGCTATGAGAGAAAAATATGGTTTGGTCTCAGCATTCAGCTCCCAGAAACTCACCACATCATTTGTTACTGCAAAACAGAATTCATAGTGCAGAACAGAACAGCCTGGCTTCAGTGCTGAAAGGAAATCCTGAAAACAAAGGCAAAACCCCTGTCACTGCAAAAAGACTGTCCCTCGCTAACAACTCCATTCTTTTCCTACTACAGTTGGGTTCTTAGCTCAAACGCAAAACTAAAAACAAGCCAAAATGTACTTCAAGCACACTACTCTCCTCACACAATGCAAGTCTGAAATTACTTTTTTTGGAATAAATTATCTGCCTCCATTTTTAAGCTTCTTAGTGTAGAAGGATTTTACTCATCTACTCTAATTTACTAATCCAATGTAATTGAAGGAAAACAAGAGCTCAGTTTGGTTTATACAGTGTAAGCTTCTTAGTTTATTCTTTAATAGCATGAGATTATTCCAACAACAACAGGGATGTAATAATGCCAAGTGTGATATACACAACACTTTTTCTTCCATCTCTTACAAGGCATCTCCATTTGAGTTTTTATATGAATTGGGTTTTTGTTGAGACACATTGGAAGACAGTTCTCCTGTTCTGAAAAAAACTTCTGTGGAGATGGATAGGAACATCTTTATGTGCTGACAGTCTTACACAGAGTTTTCCTTTTCTCCAGGGGAAAAAAATGCTATTCCAGGTTCCAGCTGGTCTGTAGTTTGACATTCAGTCCAGTCCCTTTTAATAACACACTGCAATCTTTTGGTGCAAAGCAGTGCCAAACCCAAGACAATGACAGCAATGTGCAGGAGTAAACAGACCTCTGTTATCCAGATATAACTGAAGACAACTAAAGATTTTAGCTTTCTCATTCTGAGAGTGCAGGAAAAGAACAACAATGAAAGTGTCCAAGAAAAAGACTGCATGAAATTAAAATTTCTTAGAAAGCTTCCACAGTCAAAGCAGCACTACCATGCTGTGCGACACACTGGAACTGGCTATCATTAAACTTGGACTTTGCAATTGCATAATTAGAATTGGGCATCTCATGACTTTCTCATTCAAAAGCTGAAGAGACCAGAAAATTCCCAATCTAAAACAAGTAAAAAAATAACTCCACAGTATCTTGAAAACATTGCAACTGTTTGCTTCAACTGTGAAATATTTTTTCAAAGGAATTACATCTTATAACCTCTTTTTCATTAAAAACCAAACACAAATATTTGAAAGCCCTTTATTTCTGTCAAAAAAACAATTAGGTTTTTTGTTTTGTTTTCTAATCTCTGCCCAGCTTTTTTTTCATATCATTAACTTTTGGTTCCTTCTACAGCATTCTGACAGAGAGCTAAGTACTTAAGAATTTAAGATTTAATTTCTTAACTCCAACCTAAAAAAAAATCTTCGGATTACATATCTAGAGAGGATTTTTCTTACTTTGACTGTCCTCTTGAATTTCACACATTATTTTGTGGCCATGGTGGATTATGCCAGGGTGATTCACTGACAAATCAAGTTACAGGCAATGAGTATGGCTACATGAACCTTCATACAAGCACAAAACAATCTGAAGACTGGAAAAGGGAGGGGAAGGTACAGTGAAATTCACTGTACTGCTGATGTGACACCATCCTGACACAATCCTTTGATTTAACATTAATCTGGCCATCTTGAACAAAAACCACTCATCCTCTCCAACTTGGTAACTTGCTCTGGATGATGAAGAGAAACCCACTTGAAAAAAAAATATATATCTTTCGCAGTATTTATGACATCTACTTTTACTGTAAGTAATGCATGAGTGTTTTAGAAACAGATTTGTATTTTCATTTGCTACCATGAACAGTACAGGTAGCAAACAGCAATTTATTAAGACAGTGAACAGCCTCTAGAAACTAAGTTCCTGGGGACTGCGTCGGTAAAACCATACTGGTAGGGATGGTCACTGACAAAAATATCAGAACAAATTCAGAAAATATTAAAAGCATTTCTTTAAGAATCAAATTATGTACGGAGATCTGAATTTGTCAAAGTCAGTCTTGGAGGAAAAAAGGATTCCATTATCACTTATGAAAGAAATTAGTAAGGAGGGAAGGTTCTTTCCTTGTTATTTTGCGTGAAAGGTATTTTTATCCAAATACATCTGCTTATGCTGACAGATATGGCATCACTGGTATGGAGGCAGCTTCCAGTGTATGCACATTAAATAAACTCCTTCTGAAACTAAGCTTTTCAAAACAGATGGGCTTTCCACTCTGATGTCACCAATGTCTATTTCCAACTACTGCAGAACTACTTCAGAACTCCTTCCAGAGTGAGGGCAGCAGGTAGCATTAAGAGTTGATACAAAGTTTTGAAGAGGACCAACCTGTGATCATTGCTGCCATGAGTGAATTACATCTACAGCCAGAGAAACTGGCACCTACCCATCCTGTAATATTACAGCTTCTGACAAGCTGAATCACATCCTTGTCAGAAAGGAGGAAAAAAAACGGGACAGAAGCTCTGTCACACCCAGCTGTGAACTGGTCCCAAATCTGTGACTTGGCTTCACTGCTACGTCGTGCTGCAGCTACATCCCTTCGCAAGGCACTGCGGCCAGGCCCACCACCCTTGCAGGACAACAGAAGGTGCTTTAGCCTAAATGGCAGAGCCCAAAATGGGCTCAGCCAGCTCAGCACTAGTCTCTCACTTTTAGAGATGCACAGGGATATAACCTAATTTCTAGATAGAACTTAGATTACAGCTTAGATCATGGACTGTCAAAAGAGACTCCCATCCCATTCTCTATTCAAAAAAATCCATGGACTTCCTTATTCTCTGTACCTAATAATGTTACAAGGAGTTCTAAAAAATAAGACACGGTGTTCAGATGCTCTTCATACCTACCCCTTATCTCTATAGGAGAGAAACAAATAGTAACCCAGGCAGTAACACTTCTATCTCCCTCTCATTGCAAAAAGTAACAAGGCAAGTAAAGCAACAAACCTAGAAGAACCTGCAACACCAGTCTGGGGTCATCAAACCCTCAGAGGTTTGTTGGTTGGATTTTTAAGCTCAACAGTTTTTGCTGAAACTGTAGATGAGAAGTTATGACTCTGCTTCTCCTTGAACCCTCACAGGGAAATTCTACCTTCTTACTGGCCTTACACTGCTTGCTCTAGCAAGTCACAGCTTCTGGATTGAGGCAGTGACATATACTCCCCTAAATAAGTAAGTAATCTAGCAACCTCAGTCTTCCTTTCCTGAAGGTATTTCAAATATTTAGGGTACTAGTGTTACGGTAGTGTGTTGCATGAATGTCCAAAACTTTTTATAAATGTCACTGGGGTTCCCTAAAATTGTTTCCTTTTGAAATGTTTTCCCACAAATCAGTCCACCATCACACCATATCTAGCTTGCATTACACAGAGCAGTGAAAAGAACAAAATCACCACCAAAATAACCCGTTTCTGATTCCCAGCTCAGGGCATTAGAGGCCGCAGAGTTTTGACTCATCCCTTCTTCTGTGCCTCAAGTCTACTACCCGCTGCCCTCAGCAGAACAGTCATCCTTATTCAAAAGTCAAGGCTAAACCGTGCTCTGAAGGGGGTTGCTGGGTGCTTCACATAACTTACCTCTTATTCATGGATCAGAAAGGATCCAAGCTATGCTATCCATCTTGGGGGCAGAAAGTTGTGGGTGCCTGGGAAGCTACAACAGAGGTATGATCTGCCTGGCTTGCCAGAGGATATGTAGAAGAAATACGAGAGACAGCAGGCCAGCTGACTGGGAAGCTTTTCTTACAGCAGCTATCCCAGATACGCCACATGAAAACACATCTTCAAAGACAAAAGAAGTTTTGACATTAACTTCAGTCAAGCTGGAACATTTTCTTCTAAACCAGAAACCACTTTTGTCTTTCTCACATATCAACCGTCTAACACACAAATCTACCAGACCCCAAAGACACTGTAACACCATGGCTACTTAGCAGTGTCTTTCCTTTGCCCCTGAAATACACAGCAGAAGACTTTGATAGATAATATTAGTCAGAGTATCACTTCAAAGGCAACATGTGCAATATTCTTACTGATGTGACTTTAAAGAGGGCAAATGCAAGTAACCAGAAATAAATGGGGAACTCAAAACAGTATTAACAAAGAAAAAGTTACTCATGTTCTGTAACGTAGAAATTGTTTATAAATTTCACCTACATGTATCTTCAGTCAAGATCTACTCCCTTTCCTAAGCTTCACTAAGAAACTCTAAAGAGCAAATCTATACAGAAATTTAAAGTAAAATATTTTTTGATTTAAAAATTACGTTATTTGAGGTAGATATTTACCACAAGAACACATTTTAAGACACCCTGCCTCAGATTCTCTACTGATGCATTTACTTTATTTAGAATAGAATTCTTAGCAAACACTAAGAAATACTATCCTTTGACAATAGGTACAAAATATGCAACAAAATATGTACCAATGGGTACAAAATACGCAACTGAGATTCCCCAACATAGTCACAGTTAACAAAACAGTAATAAATTAAAACCCAAAAAACCCAAACAAAAAAAAAAACACAAAAACCAAACCAAAACAAACCCAACCAAAACCAACCCCACAAACTGATCCATGATTTTGTTAATAAAACCAAAGGCTAGCAAAAAAATGGTCTGAAAGCATCCCAGGACTTTTCTGCTAGGACACATGCTACAGGGAAAAGAAAAGCATGGCAAGCTGACAGCAGTTAGAGGAAATAACCATTTAGCATCGTCCCCTGTGACTTTCCTTACCTACATTTCTCAAACACTGCACGGTGACAGCAAATCCTTTCGTTCGTGGCAGGAGGTGGTACTTGAGCTTGGGCAGACCTTTGGCTTTGGCTACCTGCATGCTGATCTGGTGCTTCTGTTCTGTG
This sequence comes from Struthidea cinerea, assembly GCA_013397865.1. Lineage (NCBI taxonomy): Eukaryota > Metazoa > Chordata > Aves > Passeriformes > Corcoracidae > Struthidea > Struthidea cinerea. The sequence continues at coordinate 1,397,177 of VZTI01004791.1, forward strand.
AACCTTGTGCCCTCGCAATGAATCAGGAACTAAAAGCAAGAGAGAACGACTGTTAGGCAGAAGCTCAGGTCTTCTACTGACTGAGCAGAGGTATCTCTAATTCCCACCAGAAGAGCCCAAATTAACACTGCTCGCAGAGACAGTTGTAGCCACATACACATTTAGGTAATTTATTTGACTGAAGTAAAAAATCCCAACCAACCAAAAAAAACGCCCAAACATCCAAATCCAAACACTCATCCAACTTGCCATCCGGTTTGAACTTCAGCCTTTAGGCTTTAACATCTGCTCTGCTACTTGCCATCAGAATGACTTGATTTCTCTAAATGAGTCACTCCATCTCTAATGAGCTGTTAGAAAACACTCAGAACATACTCCTGTTGCAAATCTCTCTCTGATGGTGAAGTGTTCAAGTATCATGGCATCTAAAACTTGCTAAGTGTCTAAACCAAACACATTTCTAGGAAATGCTTCAGTGCCCAGCTTGTTTGCCCTCACTCCAACTTGCTTGCTTTCCCTATGGCGCACGAGGTCCATGGACAACTTCAGACAGTAACTTTGATGCCAATGAGAGAGCTGATAATAGATGTAAGGCAGCAGATGCAGGACAACTGAAAGCCTCATGCTCTTATGAACTATACAGTGGAAGTGCTCAGACATGAATAATTACAATCTTGCCACTGGCAGGCTGGGTAGAGCACACAGATCTTTGGAGATTTACCACTTGCTCATCTGCTTTCTGCCAAGCATGAATGCAAACTAACACACCAGAGAGCACTGCCAAATCACACAAAGTAAGTCCTCGTAACCCACAGCAAAAATGTAGCCAAAAAAGACAGAGAGATTGAAGAAACTAGCTGAGCAGCCAGCTTCAGTTCTAGCTCATCCAAGAGTGCTTTTACTCGTGTATCACAAGCATAATGTTATTCAGACTGATGAGACACAGAGAAACTGATGAGACAATCTCTCTAGTTCACTTAGCATGCTTTGCCTCTCTACTCTTCCAAGGTGCTATTGTTGTGCCTTCTGACATTATGTCATCCTACAAAAGGAAATTAAAACTCCACACTGCAATAACCCCAGGTGTACAACAACAGTTGTCTCCCTTACACAGGTATAGCCCCTTTTTAGCAATCCCTCTACAGGAGTATCTACAGGATGTTGGTGGCTTGTGCTCATCGATTAGAGTTGAACTGCCTACATGTATGGAAAAGTCACAGAGCACAGGCAAATCTCTGGAGAGAAAACTGAAACTAAAACCCCAGAAGCACCCCTTTGCTAGACAGCCTCCTGTCACTGGAAGTCACTTAAACATCGAAGCACAGAGATTAGTTTTGATTGCTTAGCACTTATTTAAATCAATGACAATTAAAAAAAGAAGTTTGTTTCAGAGTATGAAAAATACAGCATATACATCTTCATGAGGAAACAACAATAGTTTTTGTAGGGCCTGGGGAGGCTGCTTAAGATACCATTTCTTTAACCGAATTGCACTCTTGCCATCACTAGCTCAGAAGAACTACAATTTTTATGATTTCTGAGCAGAGCAAAAATTCAAAGACTTTTCATTCTCAGATAAGGAAATACCAGGCAGGGTCAATACTAAAAAACTATGGTGATGCAAAAATTAAGACTTTCTTGTTACTGAAAAGTGACACCAATTCTTTCCCTGGAACACAGCTGATGGCTCCAATGGGCCACTTCCCTGACCAGAAGGCTTTCACTTCTACTGGGCCATGTCCGACCAAACACCTTCACAGGAATGGCAGCACCACAGGAAGGAAAAAACACTAGTATGAACTCTGCAATTTAAGGTGAGAGGGGAGCTTAGGTAAAGAATATAGCTGATGTGCTTCAATACAACATTGCCACATGCATCTGTAACACAGCCATGAACCCCTGCATCTACCCCTATCCAACTCCTGTATTTAAAGGACCACGAAATTGACAGAGTGGATCACAGTGCAGGTATTTTTGCAGTAATATCTGTAGGGCTCCATACTACAGAGGAGAAAACAGACAACACAGTACATGGGAAATTCCAGAGAGAATTCAATTGAGAGTATTCTCCTGATACTCCCAAGGAAGTTAATGAATCGAAAGTCTCAGGAACAACCTGGTAAGCATCACATATTGTCTGTGTCCCTCATTCCTGCCGAGCACTACAGCACCTCACACTCCATTTGTTAGTCATCACTCACCCAAAAGTTTTCAGGGTAGTCCCGGAGATTCAGCAATTTCTGTACAACTGTTTTCCGATCTTCCTCCCACTTGCGCTTGCAGAAGACTATCTCTAGGAAATACCACATCCAGCCAATGATAGGCATGTAGGAGAGCTCCTTCTTTGCAAGCACTTTGGAACTCTGCAAGACAGAATCAAAGCAAGTAAAACAGAGTTAAACCACTTCAGAATACACTGTGGGTATGACACTTGCACAGTTAGACACTAACATACCAATTATGTATGTTATGTATGTTGACCAGACCCAGTTTTAACACCAGCGTGAAAGTAAAACAAAGAAAAATAAGTTGCTCTCGTATGACAGAACAGTCAAATCTTATCTCAGGTATCTGCATGGAAGATTTCTAGAATAAAATATATATGAGTGTGTGTTTCTCTATCCTACCCAAATGCTGAAACCCGAAAGAGAAGCCAAATTCCTTCAAACATGGAGGAATCCACGCAAACAACCCAAGCCATACCAATCAAAACTCTTAATTCAAGCAGATTCTGGCACTGGCAGCTCAAGTTCCTTTAAGATACCTTGAAACTATATTTCTCCCCAAAGCAGGGGCATCTCATCATAAAAAAAAAAAAAGAAAAAAAAAGAGAGAAGCAGAGTCACAGAACCATTGCAGCACAACATACTGATGTGTGCTATGCACACATGGTTTACCAATAGAAGAAACTGTTAACACTAGAAACAACAGCAGCAATAGGAATACTTAATTTGTGTTTAGTTTTGTTTATGAAAGGGTAGAAATACTTACAGCAGTGAATTTCTCTTCAAAGTATGCTTCTGGAGTAGGAAAAAACAAAAAAGTACTCTTCCTGTCTCACAGGTGTGACAGATACTGAAGTGACTGGTCCAGACACTCCACAAGAAGTCCGTGATTTATCAAGCGTTCAACATGTTCTGTAAGTTAATCCTACTCCAGAATTTAACTCTGTGATCATCTCAGACTAACATCCCCTAGGGCAGGAGAACTGATTCCATGTGCTCCTTTCCTGTCTTCCAAGCCAGCCTACCTTGGTGAGCTATCGTACATTTCACTTGGTTATTTAATGAATTAGATTATGTGTGTTGTGCTCATATAGAAATTGTTGCTTCAGCATTTCCTAAAAAATAGTGACATTTCCTTAGAAGACAGATGGCAGTAATTACAGTCCAGTTTCTCACCATGGTATCATTATAAACTAGCCCATCAAAATGCTCTACAGATGGACTCCAGGACATGGCATTTGACTAGAAATCACTTATTGGTAGAAGTTACCATCAACAAAAATATTTACTTTTATTTTTTCAGTCACTCTTGTTCATTTGGCTGCTACAGGAAGAGACTTGACCTAATTCTTTATCTCAGCTCATTTTTTCATCTGCTCTCCTTCCTTGAGAAGGAAAACACCTTAAATAATTAAGCTATCTAAAAGCTCCTAAGACTGGAAGGCAAGGGCACATCACACAGCTTCACTAGCAACTGTTACACAGAAGCAGAATGGAGGATGGCAGTTCCATTTCTAAAAATGCAGGAACCATCTCTTATCAAATGATTTAAAGCTTTGTAATAAAAGTGCTCCCTCTTGAGCATTTGAGAATTTCATAATTCCAGTGACAGGCTCAGATCAGGACTCCAAACCCACTGCTCCCCTGAGAAGCAGCCATAGTAATTTCAGTTTCAAGCCATGTTGTACATTAGTCCCTATTACATGACACCAACAACACTCCTCTTCCAGCTCCCCAAACTGGGCAGAGAAACAGGCTCTCCTTTTACCACTTTCCAGCACAATGAGGCCAACAGCAGGCCTGTCACCACCACCCCACCACAAAAGAGAAGAAACCTCAAAATGTTCTTGAAGTTTATTTACGGTAAGTGTTCAGTATCATAAGAACTACCACAAATTAATCTAAGTGTACTCTGCATAGAGTGCACAAGGTCTCCAGAGCACAGTGTCAGAACGGACAATGTAACAGTCCTCCTGCAGACTTTAAAATGCAGGAATTATAGCCCGAAAAGCTAGCTAAAATGACTATTTCACCATACCTGTTTTCTAATGCTTTACATATTTTAAGAAGAGCATGAGTTACACAAGAGGCAGGAGAGAAGTTGCCAGTGCTTTCCTGCACCCCCCTCAGTGAAACCAAGAAATGATACTGTGAGCTAAGGTGTTCCATAGCACAGGTACAACCACGAAAGCACAACAGACGCCTGAACTCTTCCCTGGGGCACGTTCTTATTCTTCTACTGTGCTGATGCATTTTTAAAATTTAAGAGCGCTCTTTCAGACATGTGTGAGTATGACTCCTTAGATACACATAAAAATAAACTAAATCACCTCATACTATTTTATGCACCCATCTGTTCTACGAGTAGAAGGAAGACTAATGACAGAATTAGAGAAAGGAAACTCCTCAGTGCATTATGCTGGCAAGACTGTTCTTGTGCAGGAGGAATACATTAGGCCTCCCCCCAGAAGCTGCCACAGACTGGGGAATGGAAAGCTGGAAAGCAGCGCTGCAGGAAGTAACCTAGGGTTCCTGGTTGACGGCAGGGTGAACATGAGCCAGCAGTGCCCTGGCAGCCAGGAGGGCCAACCCTGTCCTGGGGGGCATCAAGCACAGCATCACCAGCCAGGCAAGGGAGGGGATTGTCCTGTTCTGCTCTGCACTGGGGAGCCTCACCTTGAGTGCTGGGGGCAGTGTTGGGCGACACAAAGTAAGAAATATAAAGCTCTTAGAGAGCGTCCAAAGGAGAGTAACAAGGATGGTGAAGGACCTTGAAGGGAAGCTGTATGAGGAGCGGCTGAGGGCACTTGGTCTGTTCAGCNGGCAATGATCTCTTCTCCGTGATGAGCAGTGAAAGGACCTGAGGGAACGGGCTGAAGTTGTGTCAGGGGAGGTTTAGGTTGGATATCAGGAAAAGGTTCTTCCCCCAGAGGGTGGCTGGGCACTGGAACAGGCTCCCCAGGGAAGTGGTCACAGCACCAGCCTGACAGTTCAAGAACTTGGACAACACTGTTGGGCACCTGGTGTGATTCTTGGGGGGGGGGGTGGTGCTATGCAGAGCCAGGAGTTGGACTCAATGATCCTTGTGGGTCCCTTCCAACTCAGCATGTTGGTAAATTCTGTGATCTCACTTAAAATAACTAGAGCTACAATTGTTTCAGTCATCTATCCCATGAAAATACCTGGGCGAAAAATGCAACTCTAGTTGACTTTAGCCACTAACTTTTTCTTTACTAAACTGCTTTGGTAAATATGTGACAGTTACCTCTAACCTTCAAATTCAGCTTTTTCAACAGAAAAATAATCATTAAAAAGTGCTGATTTATTCCACATAAGATGCCTTCTTAAAGGAAGACAAACATTTTCACTGCTCAGAACTGTGTAATTTCAACAGATGTTTAACAAAATTACTGCTGGACAGGGACAACTTATCTACAATACTAACGTTTTAATCCAGGTTAATTTATTTTGGCCAAATTTGTTCAAATTAAATGCCCATGAAGTTCTCCTTTTGTGAATGACTGCACCATCACCTTAAAAAAAGTATTTTTACAAGCTTGCTGTAGTGCATTTGCCCAACTTTGCTGTCAAAGAAAGAAAATCTTGATTCTACATGTCCAGCCTCAGTTATTCAACACTTCTTGTTTAAAGAACACAACAAGCAGCATGAAATCAACGTGCAAGATGAAAGTGTCCAACAAAATTTGTTCCCCAGTTTTAAAACAAGTTCATTGTAGCTGAAAACCATTAGCAGCAGCAATTTGCCTCATAAGTTATTTTCTCCTCAGGCTGCCCTCAGCATTGACATACTTTTGATGACTCTGACTGCTCTACTTTTGAAATATACCACTCCTTCATATTATACTCTGGGACATCATGATGGCAAGGTATGTTTCTTTAGTCCCTCAAAACCATCATTCCAGAAATTTAGTTAGGCTCCTAATTCCTCAGGCTTCCTATTGAATAAAACTTCTCCATGTTGGAAAGGTAACACAGCAATATTTTGGAAGATATGTGCCCAAGCACATGCTTACATGCTGTGTTAAATACAAATAATAATGTACTTTCATCTGCCTACAAGAACAGTTACGTATTTTAGAATCATAGAATCATTTCAGTTGAAGACCCTTATGATTATCAAGTCCAACCATTAACCTGGCACTGCCAAGTCCACCACTAACCCACGTCACAAGTGCTATGTCTGTGAATGTCTTTTAAATATCTCCAGGTATGGTGGCTCAAGCACCTCCCTGAGCAGCCTGTTCCAATGCTCGATAAAACTTTCAGTACAGAAATTTTTCCAAATATCCAACCTAAACTTCTGCTGGTGCAACTTGAGACCATTTCCTCTCATCCTATCAGTTATTACCTGGGAGAAAAGACCAACTGCCACCTGGCTACACCCTCCTTTCAGGGAGTTGTAGAGAGCAATAACATACCCACTGTGCCCCCTTTACTCCAGGCTAAACATCCCAGCTCCCTCAGCCACTCCTCACAGGACTTGTGCTCCAGACCCTTCCCCAGCTCCGTTGCCCTTCTCTGGACTCCCTCCAGCACCTCAATGTCCTTCTTGTAGTGAGGGGCCCAGAACTGGACACAGCACTCGGGGTGTGGCCTCACCAGTGCCAAGTACAGAGGGACAATCCCTGCTGTGGTCCTGCTGGCCACGCTATTGCTGATACAGGCCAGGATGCCATTGGCCTTCTTGGTCCCCTGGGCACATGCTGGATTATGGTCAGTGGCTGTCGACCAGCACCTCCAGATCTTCTACCACTGGGCAGTTTTCCAGCCACTCTGCCTGTAGCATTGCATGGGATTGTTGTGACCCAAGTGCAGGACCTGGCACCTGCAGTGACCTTGTTGAACCTCATACAATTGGCCTTGGCCCACTGATCCAACCTGTCCAGATCCCTCTGCAGAGCCTTCCTACCCTCCAGCAGATCAACACTCCCACCAAGCTTAGTGCCATCTGCAACTGAGCGAGGGTGCCCTTGACCTCCTGGTTCAGATCACTGATAAAGATATTAAGCAGGACTGGCTCTGAAATGGAATCCTAGGGAATACCACTTGTGATCTGCTGCCAAGTGGATTTAATTCCATTCACCACCACTCTCTGGGCCTGGTCATCTAGCCAGTTATTTTTTACCCAGAAGAGTGCATGTGTCCACAGCACAGCGCTGGTCCAGTGGGACACCTTCCCCAGCTGGCTCTTTCACCAGCTGTATCAGGAGGTTATCTTGCACACACACCAGGAACCTCCAAGACTGCTTCCTCTCCACTGTGTATTTCCAACATACATCTGGTAAGCTCTAGTCCCCCAAAAGAACAAGGGTTACTGATTGTGAGACTTCTCCCAGCTGCTTATAGAATATTACTTCTGCCTCTTCATCATGGGATGGGTGGTCTGCAAGAGACTCCTACCAAGATATCTGCCTTGCTTGCTTACCCCCCATTCTTACCCATGAACACTTGACTTTTCATCACCACTGTCCAGTTTTAGACAATCAAAATATGCCCTCACACACAGGGCTATCCCACCACCTCTCCTTCCTTGCCTATTTCTTCTGAAGAAATAGCCATCCACTGCAGCATTCCAGTTGTGTAAGTCATCGCACTATGTTTTTGGGACTGCAGTTATATCACTGTTTCCGAGCTGCACAATGGCTTCCAACTCCTGTTTATTACCTACGCCATGTACATTGGTGCAGACGCACTACAGTTGGGCTCTTGATCCTGGCACCATTTTTCTGGGGAGAAGTCCCAATTCCTTTGTGACCATTATCAGGAACTTCCACAGCTTCTAATGCATCAACAACCCTCCTGCTTTTGCTGCTGCTTTGACATCCATCCTCTACCTCCACGGAGAGATCAGACCAAAGAACCTCGCCAGCACACCACCCCTCAAGCATCAGTATGACACCTCCAGACTTATCTCTAGCAAGCCCAATTTTGTCTCTTTACCACTTCAAATCTAGTTTAAAAATCTATTAATATATTGAAATGCACAAACAGACTACTGTGCTCACACATCCATTAGTCCCATACAATAACATAAAAACATATCTTCTCACACCTACATTTAAGGTCACACTCAGCTTTTTCCAACAACAAACTTCAACACAAGCAACTCTTAAAATTAAGTTTCCCGACATATGGAACCGACAGTTAAGGTTAAAACCAGCAGGTTTAGCTTTAAAGCACAGACAATTTTTGCCAGTATTATTGTCTTCACCTCAGACAAATGGTTATTAAAATTACTAGAAAAGCTGTTTTATTGCTGCTTCATCAGACCAAACAACAAAGCAGTGAATCAAGGCAGGGAGCAAAGCAGGGAGCAAAGTGCTTTTGGTGAGAATCCTGAATATCTTCCTCCTCAGAACGTGCCCATGTCCTGATTTTAAGTTCTGGTGTCTAGTGGGTCTTTTTTCAACAGGATGATTAGCAACATACCTTGAAGAGACTAAATGCTACTAATGCATTTGAATGGGGACACAGTGGCTAGTGTCTCCACTAATAAGGTAAATCCTAAGACTGGAATGTCACAGACAGGAAAAGGGAAGGACACAGCAGAGAGCAGGGACCTGTCACCAAGACCACGCTTCTATTTACCCAACAGAGCAACGCACAGACACCAGAGTCAGCAACCCACCCAGCCATCGCATCAGCACGGGGTGGAAAAGCAGAGCATCCACAACACAATCCACACATCCTCTGTGGCAGGAGGATGCAGGATGCAGCCGTCCCCACACACATCCATGCTGCCCATGGCAGCACGATGCTGACTTGACATCAAGGACCCCTATGCACCGTCCCTCCTCCACACAACACTGAGGTCTGCCAGCACAAGGAGGTGGGTATGGGTGGCTGATCGGTGTCAAGGACCGAAAACAAAACAGAAAGAACCCGTCATAAAAACCCTACAAGTGGAAGATAGATGTAAGTGACTGATAGTTTGGGCTGAATGCAGGTTTTCCTGAAATCCCTGATGACTTCTAGTTTTTGTGAAGTTTGCTTCCTTCTTCTATTTCCCAACAACAACTGACAAAATCATGGAAGTTTTGGTGCTGCAGAGTTACATATCCATATCTCCAGCTGCACAGAATCCAACTACAGCTAGCAAGATTGTCAATAGCTACAGTAACTTGCAAGAGTAAAAGCGAGCATAGCATTGCTTCTTCATGTGATTTTCTCCTTCTCCACTACAAATGAACAGATCTCTGGCTCTTACTCAGTGCTGTCAACCCAATGCTTCCTTGTCTTTTCGATGGGTGCTCCAAAAAGTATCATACTAATGAAAGAAACCTAAAAGTAAAATAAATGTTAGAACCGTCATTCTTTTTCTTCCCTTTTCTCAAATTCTTAGCACTTTATTCAGTTCTTTTTGCTGAATTTTCTTCCACAGCCAGTAAAAAACCTTCATGAAAGCAGAGAACCTCATGCCATACAAGTGCAAGATCTCAGTCCTTAGAACAACACTCAGGTTCACAAACCTAAAAACAGGCAAGAGACTCTGCCACTCCCACTTCATCTCCCAAAACCAGCAAACCCCCCCC
>VZTI01004791.1:1407009-1448571 GCA_013397865.1 Struthidea cinerea
CAACACTGATAAATTGAAACCACCCTGATAGAGTTTTATAAACTTGTAGAGATGATGGCAATTTGGCTATAAGGAAAAAGCCAGTCCAGGAGAAAAGAGACAAAAGAACGAGCAGACAAATGCACAGATTGAATGTTTCAACTAAGACCAGGAAGGGCAGTTTTCGAAAGGGAAACACTTTTTTTAGGAACCAAAGGAGCAAGACAGGTTTAAGGATGCTTAATACTGTTTTCAAATAAACACAAACAATGTCTGGATTTCAGCTGGAATAGAGTTAATTTTTTTCCCAGTAGCTGTGTTGTGGGTTTAGGATGAGAATAATGTTGGTAACACATGGATGTTTTAGTTGTTGCTAAGCAGTGTTTACACTACATCAAGGACTCTTTGGCTTCCCACCACCCTGACAGAGAGTAGACTGGCGGACACTAGGAGCTGGGAAGAGACACAGCAGGACAGCTGATTGAAACTAGCCAAAGGGATATTCCATACCATATGATGTTATGCCCAGTATATAAACCACAGGGAAAGATGGCTGGGGGCTGCTGCTCAGGAACTGGACTGTGGTGAACAACTCCATTGTGGATCATTAACTCTACACACTCTGATTCTTTTACCAACACCATCATTATCATTATTTTTGCCCCTTCCTTTTCTGTCCTATTAAACTCTATCACAATCCCCAAATTTTGCCCTCCCCCAATTCTCTCCCCATCCCACGGGGGGCAAGGAGCAAGCAAGTGGCTGTGTGGTGTTTAGCTCCCTGGATGGTTAAACCATGACAACTAAGCAAAAATTTACAACATTTAATGGCTTCATTAAAGAAACAGTCAAGCTGTAAAATACTGAGAGTTCGAACACATGCTTGTGACATTCTTAAGAGCGTTACTGTTGTCTGCCAGAGCTGCAGGGCACAGTTGAATGTCACAACAAAGCCATTCTGTCTGCCTGCTACAGCCAAGCATAGCCAGTTCCAACTCCTTCGTCTTCACCTTTTCCCTCTTCACCCTCCCCAGTCATCTCTCCTTTCTTCATTGGATTAGTTAAGGCAGAAAAGAGACAGAGAGGTTATCTTAAACGTTGCAAAACAGGGCACACAAGCATCATAATAGATGCAGGAGACTGCATGTGCAAGATTTCCTTTTCAGCAGCAGTGGACATGAGATCAGCTCAGTAAGGTGTTGGCTGATACCCAAAGTTTGCATAGAAACTTCACGGAGTATACAATTAAACATCATTAAATATACACACCCATTGGCTCACAAAGTCCCAGAGCCACAACACACTGGAGGCTGCAACACCTTAGAAAGCTTTTTGTACACCTGCCTCTTTCCTGTAACTCTTTTCCTAAACATCAGCCCTCAACATAATGGTTCTTACATTCCTAATTGTGCTGCCACACCATGCCCCAAAACTCTGCACAGTGGAAACTCACGTAAGGCAGCACAAGTCAAACCAACCTACACTCCCCATCATTGCACAATCACCTACCCTTGCACTGACTCAAGACAAGTACCAGTATACCAATACAGACAATACAATCAGGAAAATGACTGCTTGGCATTTTCCATTCCTTCTGTTTTTTTTTAACGTGGCTTAAGATGAACTTCAGCTAGTTGCCCCAAGAGGGAAATGCACTGCTTTGTTGAGTAAAGACATCTATGCAAATGAGAGCATGTGGAAACGATTTCTTCTGGGAACAGTTTCTGGGAAGAAAAACCACAGTACATTACTCAGGACTGAAATAGTTTTGCACTGGTTTTTGGGTTGTTTGGTTGGTTGTTTTTGGGTTTTTTATTTTTGTTTTTTGTTTTGTTATTAAAAAATAAAAAAGAAAAAAACCAACAAACATATACCAGTTCCTAAAATAATCCTAAGATTAGCATAAATGCAAACTGAATAATAAATGCAAGCAGCCAAAAAAAGGAAAAAATATTTTCAGTTAGAGCAGCACAGTAATTCCAACAGTTGTTTCTATGTTGTGGTTTCCCTACGTGTAGGGAACAACACAAAAAACTAAAACAGAATCCCGATTAACTTGGAAAACCATAAAAAAAAATCACAGCAAGTGAGATTCAATCCAACCACACAGCAACAAGGTAAAACAATGTATTTTTGACCTTGTAGACCCCTATTACTTTGTACAGAAACAATCCTTTCATTTTCTACGTTGGTGTTTTCTGAAGGAGCACCTGGCCTTCTAAAACACAGCTTTATTTAGAGAACTGAGGCCATTTGGCTTACAAAATTAGACAGACTATACTACAGAACCACTGTTTTTCGCACTTATATCTGCCTGCTAGGAACAGGTTTCCCTACATCTCCTATGTTCCATGCCATCCTCCAGCCCTGCGCTCAGCTCAAGTCCTAGGCAATATGTGAGAGGTGTTATTCAGAAGCCAACAGCCATTTTGGTTACACGAAGAGCCTGTAATGCTTAGGTTCGCGTTCCTCCACTTTTAAGCCCCCTTTTTATGCTTTTGTTAAACACACTGCCGTTACTGTAATTTGCAAGTGACTGGAGTGGTGCCTAAATGTCCAGAAAATGCAGAGTCCAAAGGAAAGGCCACAAAAAAATCAGAGGTTTACACAATCCAACGTCAGGACTTTTGACAGTGGCACTATCAAAGCTAGAAGGATGCTGCAGAACACTGCCAAAATGAGTCATTAGTTTTCTTTCTTATGAGGGAGGAACCCTTATTTAAATCCTTTATAGACAGAAATTATTGTCACCACCACAGAATGAAGTCAGGCTGATTTAGGCGGGGGCTTGAATTAGCCCCATGATCTGACAGGGGAAACAAAAAAGCAACCCTGAAAACAAACGCACATGAACTCCTAGCTTAATGTAGCAGTGTATTCAACAATAAATAACTCATTCCTCCCCCATCTCTTACTAGATTTTAGCTGGTCACTGCTTTCACTTAAGATGGCTGCTCTTTCATTCTGAGAGGCAGGCTACATCATTCAAACTCTGTGGATTTGTAAGACTACACTGGAAAAAGCAAACAAATTCCATAATTTAGTGGGAAAGAATCATAGGATAGCTAATTTTTCCGCAGCACAATGAACGGCAATAGTTACTTAGCAAGCACACAGAGAGTAATAACTGTAATGATCTCCACAGGGTGAGAAAATATCTTCTTCATCAGCTTTAACTGCAATGTTTTTAAAATTCCTGTGGTTTCCCAAGCCATCCTGTCTCCACATACTTGCACTGCACTGCTTTAGGTTCACCTCTAATTCTGGACAGCAGCTGGGTGAAATTTGAGCACGGAACTGTTAATTCAAAAACACAATTAACTTATTTTGGACTGCTTTTCACATCCAAGGAGATTTATTTTAAATACTGAGTAACTCACCCCCAAGACCCCAAATCTCTCACAAAAGTTCCAACCACAGAGAAAGTCAATTTCAAAGTTGTGATTAAGGATTACGATGGCATTCTCCTTCCCGTACTTGTGGTAACTCTCTGGGTCAGTGTAAAGGGTGCAATCGGTGCCTGACCACCATTCCAGCAACATCACCATCTCTGAAACAAAGAACAAGAAATATGTGAATGTACACAGTATATGCAAAACCACAAATTAGTAACATGTTGGAAACATCAGTCACCTCAATGGCAGGTGGCAAAGAAAGGGCTGTAATGAAGAACACATAAGAGGGCTGTTTAAAACACAGCTAACTACACAAGCTGGAAAGTGGTTTCTCAGCAGTATCCTAGTGACTATCATATGCCTTTCATTTCCTATTTGCTTATCCCATTATCAAGCACAGGCTTGTATTGTAGGCTTTGTATTTGTTTTGCTTGGAACTTTAAATCTGACCACAAGACTTGTGAATCAAACCTTTATTTAGCGAAACTGCTCTGGTCTGGGGCACAGGAAGTTGAGGTGAGTCAGTAAAGCCAAGAAGCTCAGCTCTATCTCCATGGAGATGGAAAAAGAAAATCTAAAAGCAATGGCTCTCCTCAAGCAACCCATGTCTTGAGCTGGGGGTACCATGGGACTAAATGAAAGCTGTCTGGCACTGAAAAGGATTTAAGGGACACCTTTGCTTCCTGTCAAAGCTGTCATGAAAGTTCTGAATCAAAGCAAAGGTCTAATGGAAGGGGTTATTCTTTGCTAAGTGAAACATATCTCCCTCTCAGAGGAGAGCTGTGCCACGTGAATGCCTCTGCTGGAAGGACGAGACATCCAAGATGCTCTCCTGGCTTACGACAAGCCTGAAGGCACCAAAAATGCTCATTCACCTCAGGGAAGATCAAAACCAGGCCAGCCTTTGGAATACATTTGAATTCCTTTCCATTTTGGTCCCCTACTGGTCACAACTAGTGACAGAAACCAGAAACCAGGCAGGAACAAGTCTACATTTTCAGTCATCATGAGTAAAATTAACTGCCTGAAGCTCTTGGAGGACATTGTGCTGTACACTGAAGAACAGGCATTAATGACATGAACGAATTCTATCTAACAGCGTTACAGCCAGGATAATAGACAATCTCTATTCAGATAACATTACCTTAATATGATAAGTGTGTTTATGATACAGATAAATGACCGACTTGTCAGTCCACCTGCTTATTTCTAATCAGGGAAGGTGACTACTACTGCAGCAGGAGTATATATTACTCAGTGCATGCTATTATGCATCAAACAATAGCCTGAGATGTGGAGGGTGACCCAAACTGCCATATGCTAACCAGGGAAAGGCAGATTTCACTGATTGCAAACTAATTTTTCAGTGAAAGCCAAAGATATTCACATCTCAGCAAGGCAGCTGTGAAGATACAGAAGCATATACCTTGAAGATTTCCCCTGCAAAGAGCTGCCTTGTGAAACACACTCAGTGTTACATCTTTCTAAGAGTGTAGCTTTCTATTAGATTTATACTGGAAATAAAAGCCCTTCACTCCCCAAAACACAGCAAAATTGAGTAATACCCATCCCACATTGTAATTTGCAAATATTTATGGAATCTACAGTCATATCCTAGGCCAGAACACAATCACAGAAAAGAAAGGAAATTAGTGACAGGATTAGATCTTTTGCTTAACTAGGAATCCAACTAAGAGAAAAAATGACTGCCACATGACTTTCCCTCTTTTTAACACCTACTGCCATTAAATCTATTCCCTAAAAAACCCCAAAAAAAACCCCAAAAAAGGCAGAGATGACAATGGTAAGGCTCTCTTAACAGAAGAGCCAACTTTACCTGAGAAAAGTCATCCCACTTCAAGTGTGGATTTTTTATTTACTTTGTCTTTTCCTAAGGAATTTGAACAAAACTACTAATATATCATGAATCTTACCATACAGGTGTGCCGCATGCATAGAGCTCTTCAGTTTTACATATTCATTTTCAAATACACTCCAAAAAAGCACAGGCAAAATTACTTCTAGATGTGCTTTGATTTTTCAGGCTTCACATAAGCAGGATTTTTGTTTGAATAAATACTGCAGAAATAGGTCCCTATCTGTCACCTCACATGCCATTTGTCACTGACGTGCTCAGGCAGTTGCTGCAGAAACACAAAGCAGGCACTGAACACCGCTGTATTTAAATACAGTAAATACCATCTGCCAGCCTCTCATTTCTTAACAGGTTTATTTCCCTCATCTTCCCTACTCTTGCTTTCCCCTTCTTCCCAGCCTCCTTTCTCCTTGTGGATCTCAAGCAATGATAAGTAGTGTCAGTTTGTGCTGCTCTTGCATTGTGCCACGAGCTTACTTCCACAGCCTTCCACAGGAATTTATTACCCAGCAACTTGCTGTGGTGGCTCAGCCACACAAGGTCACTCGCTCACACTCTCCTTCCCTCCTTCACAGTACACAGATGATCAGAGGAAGTCTCCTCCTTTGTACACCAGTCGTACTGTATAAGCAGAAATCAGTTGCATACTGGGAAGAAAAAAAAGCTTCTTTTGCTCCCAACCAGAGCCGGTCTAAGATTTCTAAGGCTTCTCCACACCCCTTTGATGAGGTTTTGGAGTTTCAACACCACAACTGAGCTGATAAATACATATTCAAGCACATCATGAGGGGTCTACCTTTCAAAGCAATTCCTCCAGTGACACTTTCAAACCATTAAGGCAAAGAAAGGAGAAAAACCAAAGGAACTTGAAATCTCCACTACCTGCTTTGAAGGCAGAGTCCTTGCAGGGCATTACAACTAGCTTCAGAAGAAGCTGATGGCAGAGAGAAGTCATGACTTCAAAGACCTAGTATGGATACCCTGTGTGCTTACGAATTTTGAGGGTTTTTTTACCTTTCTGAAATAAAAAAAAAAGCACTCATCCTGTTTCAAATATCCCCACCTCCTGCAAGAGTACATCATTTTCTAGCCCTTCACTGCACAAATCTGAGCTGCTTCAATGCCTGCACTTCTAGAACAAGTAACTAGAAAAAAAAATCTCCAAGGCAGAGCTGAACTATAAGTCGTTATATGAAAAATAACATCCAAGGGAAGAAGGGAAACACACAGAGTTTATTGAGACTTCCACCTCAAAGTTTTGCAAGAATGAGTCATTAAAACAGTTAAGACTGTTTTTCTGAAGAAGGTGTTAGTAATTCCTTTAGCTAACTATTCTTGATAAGGACCAGATGACCTACTGTGGTTCCTTCCAACCTTATCCATTCTGTCATTATGTGATAAACCATGGAAACATTTGCTTACAAGATTAACTACCTATTTTAAAGTGCCATTGAAAGCATAATTCTGTATTGACTCGAGAAGTACAATAATTTGAAGATCTCAAGTATGTCCATAACCATTGAAGGAGCTACAGAACTATTTCCCTCCATGACACTCTTCATTTCCTTTAATCTCTTCATTTTCTTTAATCTCTCTATCAAGGCAACACCAAGAAAAAGAACTCAGAAAATTCTTACAGGAATATATGGTAAAAGCACAGCAAACTCTCCAAAACAAATAAAAGCAAGACAAGTGGGCAAGCTGTGACCACCATTTCAAAGAGCAGACAGGGCGAATGGCTGCATGATGAATGACTGCATTGCAAAGAAGACCGAGGAAAGCATTTTTAAAAATGCAAAAATAAGGCTTAAGACAGACTGACATATAGCATAGTCTAGAGTCCATGCCGGTCTGTGGAAGAATGACTTGCAATAACTCACTACCTTTCCAGATTTTCAGACTACACCTGTTAGGTGCACTTCCTAAGCATTTTTCATAGAATGAAGTCTACAAGAAACTAAGAAAAGCAAGTCTGTATCTTCCCTAGACTACTCAAAAGCCCTTTGTGTATCACAGACAGGGTTAAACCCTGAATGACACCTACTACATTAACTGCAAAGCTTTCTAAGAGGTTTTGAAAATACTTCTAAGCATTCCTTACACAGGCTATTCTAGTGTTTCACTCTGCTGTCTAACCTCACCAGGCATTTATTTCTGGTCTCTACTTCCTTCTTCTCTGCAGGAGCTGCAAGTAATTATGAGGGAAACTTGAAGGCAGGAATTCTGCTTGCATTGATTAGTACATGAAACTGCAGCTCAGAGCTGGAATATTGCTACATGTCTACAGGAAAAAATTTTAAAGTAACTTATTATTATAAAAAACCACCTTTCCTGTGAGGGGGAACCAAAACTAGTTCTTGGGGGGAAAAAACCCTGCAGTTGGAAAGTCAAGCAATGCCTCTCCCCCCTCCCCAAGATCAGTGGGAGGTCATTCAGGGAGCACAGACAAACAAGGCATCAGATTTCCAGCTTCAGGTTCTCTTCCATGCAGGTATAATGGAGTAATCTGGTTCACTACGAGACAGAGGAACTGGTCTTCAACCTGTAAGAAAATTCTTAGGATGACTGGTTTTCTGTAATTCTGTGGTTTTCTGTGATTTTGTGGGATTAAACAGAAGACCAAAATCCAGCTCCCTCTTTCCTTAGCACCACCAATACACCCCATTCCCTACCCCCGCCATTTACCGCAGTTGGTGGCAAAACCACTGGTATCTTTGGACTTGTCTTCCCCTCCCTTGAAGCTGTCTTGCAGCAAAAGTGCTGGCTGATGGGGGAGGCGTTATGAGGAATAAAATTTAAAAAGAAAAACAAACAAGCAAACCCCTTCTCTCTTGCCTTCAGGTCTGGTTTTGCAGATTTTTGCCCCATTCTCCATGGAAGATCCTCTAAGCAACTCCTTTGAATAACACTTCAACTAATTACATGGCTGTGCTTTTTAAGGACAGAAATCGTCAAGAGAGGAAGGAAGAAATGGTGACTTTTAATTCCTCACTCATCACAGTAAGTTACTGGATGTGCTTGCAAGGAGAAAGATAAGCACAGCACAGCCCTTTCATATATTCAGGTTCCAAGTCATGTTCATTTCAGCATTTGCTTGCAGGAAATGATTTTAATGTACTTTTCTTCAACAATCATATATTCCAACACACGCAATGTGCTGCGTTTGCCACAAATGACTGAGGACAGTATAGCATGTGCTGACCAAAGGAGTTTGTAGTACAACAAACAGTGAAAGAAACCATGCCGCTTGGCAAGTTCCTACGACACCAACATTTGCTTTGTATGGGTGTGAAATCAGGCAGTTGCACCTCTTCCGGATGTGGTTTCTTGTTGTCAGAAATACCACTGGCTTTTTCTACTCTGTGCAGAAGCAGCACCACAGAAGAACTGCTTAGCAAAGAACAGATGGTTACAGTTCATTCACTGCAAGTCACCGTGCAAAAGGAACACCAGTCTCGTTCCAGTGCTTTCTTTTTAGCAGTTTCCTATACATGTGCACACACACTCCCAAAAAATATTTTTTATTTATGCATCCTTGGCCTACTTGTAGGTTTTATTATTTTAAGCCTGCATATCTTTAAGAAATACTGTTCCTTCCAAGCTATTTGAATAAACCATTCACTGTTACAAATGGTACATTATGACCAGTAGGTTTATTACAGAGATCTCAACATTGACTTCTTCATGGGAATTAGTTATCAGTAGAAGGGAGATGACAGCCTGAAAGGAAGGCTAAAGCTACCAACTCCAGCTAGCAGGTGATCCTGAGAAGCTTGTGGGAGGAAGTGACTGACCCTCTTAGGGTAGAAAGTTAACTGAGAAGAAGAAACAACATGTATCTGTCTTGAGCATACAGGCATGTTTTCCATGCTGGTGGATTCATATGAGTAACTTCTGCTTCCTCTCAAAGACAGCCTAATCTCTAAATACTCTAAAACCAGTCAGAAGATAACTGGAAAGGATTATTATGAAGCTATTGTTTATGTCACCTCCACAATGCCTGCATACGTCCAACATAGTATTCCACAGACAATTCTGTCACTGTCTGTTCTGTATCCCTACTCTCCCTAAATACACACATACCAACTCTCTTTCCTCTGACAGGCTAAATGGGTAAATAGATAAATTAACCTTCAATTTAATCTGAATTTAATCTGATTATTGCATTTTCTCTTTTAAATTTGAGGGTGGCTTTCTGCATGCAAATCCTTTCCAGTTTTTCAGGTATGTCACAACTGGTCTAATAAAAACAATACTTTTGACTACAAATCATTTACATTATCCATTTTCCTTAACCCTCTCCCAACTGTGCTCAGCCAGACATCATCATCCCAAACAGTAAAGACCAGATATGCTACAGCCTCTGGTTAACCTTGAGGACAGTGTCTGTCACAGTACTTCATGATGTCTAACAAACAGCACTTCCCACAAGTAATTCCCACCACACCCACAGCCTGTGGAGGAGCCTCACACTGGAGCAGGTGCATGCCTGAGAGGAAGTTGTGACTCCATGGGAGACCCATGGAGAGAGGGGCCCTGCTCCTGTGCTGGAGCAGCCTGTCCCTGAAGGACTGCACCCCATGGAAGAGTGACCCATGCTGCAGCAGTTGTGGGAGGACTGTCTGCCCGTGGGATGGACTCACATCGGAAAAGTTCATGGAGAACTGTCTCCTGTGGGAGAGACCCCACGGTGCAGCATGGGAACGACTCCTCTCCCTGATCAGCAGAAGAAACCATGGGTGATAAACCAACCATAACCCGCATTCCCTTTCTCCTTGTGCCACTGGGGTAGGAGGTAGATCTGGGAAGGAGGGAGGCCTGGGAGAAAGTGTTTTTAAGGGCTTATTTTACTTCTCATTATCCTGCTCTGATTTTGTTAGCAATAAATTCACTTCATATCTCTAAGTTGAGCCTGTTTTGCCTGTGATGGTATTTAATGAGTGATCTCTCTCTCAGTTCTTATCTCAACTCATGAACACTTTCTTAAATTTTCTCTCCTTGGTCCAGCTGCAGAGGGGAGTGAGTGAGAGGCTTTGGAGGGTGCTTGGCACCTGGACAGTGTTACCCCATGACACATGCACATCAAAAATATGTTCTGCTGAGGGGGCTTGTTAGGATGCAGAAGGAACTCTGGAGACTATACTTCGAGTTATACTCTGGAGAGTTATACTTTGAGTGGTTATGTCACAACTGCTGTGTGGGGTCTGCACTAGGAAGCAGATTTTCTGAATAAGAAATGTACATAAGACATATAATGAAAATTTTTGCTCTGTCCTTAGTAGAAGGAAGCATCTTATCTCAGTGAGCAGTAAGCTGGTGTCAGGTTTCCATGAATATTAGATTATGTTTTTTATTAAATTATTCAGTATTTGAGGTACACAAACGATGAAGCCTAGTACATTCATCTGTACAAGCACAGACAGGCAGAAGAGATGAGTGCTGAGAGAAGACACTTGAAAAGAGTAAGTGAGAAAACTTAAAATAAGGTGTTAAGTGTTCTGCAGTGACCAGTAATACAGCATTTGATAGCCTTTATCTGATTAGTTTGGGCTTGCACAGCAACCACTTTCTAAAGGAAGAATCAAACAACTTTCATATTCTGGCACACAGACTCACCTGGGACAAAGCAAAACACCACCATCACACATCCCTCTCCTGTTATGCCTTCAAGTATGACCCCACATTACGCCTTACCCCGGGGTAACTTCTGTGTCCCACTGATGAAGCCATTGAAGCAATGAAGCTTAAATGAACAGCACATACGATGTTACTCCAGTTCTTATTTGTATGGTTAGGGAGGCATATTGCTGTCTAAACCCCAAAACAGATGCTTAAATGAAGGCAGGGTGACCTACATTAAGCTTAAGAAAGTGTCATCTTGAAATGATAGAATCAAAAAATCAAATCTAGTAATTACAGAGTGGTTATAAATCTGGTCTCATAAAACACCAAATAAATGAACAAGTACTTGCCATCAGGTATTGGAATTTCTACAGTTTCTTTTCAAATATTTTGCTGATACCAGAAAAGCCAGGAAAAAAAAGGGACTTCAAATCTAACACTTCCAGGCAATGTTAAGCCACTCACGTAGTACAATAAAAGAAATTCCTATTATTAATAAACTTTGTGGATGATATCAAGTCAGAACAGAGCTTAAGAATCTGATGACCTTGAGAGGTAACATAAATGGAATTAATTTTGATGGGACACATCATTGCATCACATCTTGCAGAACTGACAAAAATAGAGCCTCACAATTTGGAAATGACAGAGAAGAGAATTATCTGGGAACATTATTTTGCTACTGAACATTGCTGCTCCATTCATATTATACAGTCCTAAGAAGGAAAAAGATGGCATTAGGATGTTTGTTCCTGGAGAGAAGGAATCACGCATTGCACTGAGAGAATCTTGGGGCCAGCACATCAGTACCAGACATCCATGCTCAGGAAGCAAACACTGAAACAAAGCAGATGCAGACCAGGGCTATCAGGACAACCCCAAAGTAGAAAAGTTTGGCTCACCGGAGCTTTCAAACAAATTCTAGGAGAGGACTGGGTGGGCTCCCCATGAGCATGGCTTATGGATGAGGAAAGTTAACGTATGGAAGAAGAACAATTTAAGCTAAATACCACTAGCACAAGAACATCCATGTCTAAAGCAACTGAAAATACAGGCATCCAACATTCTGAAGATTTTTCTGATTACTTTGTCAGACAAAAATGCTTAGCAGCTCTGTAAATTGAGTAAGAAACATCTTAAGAAGACTACATTATACCACTGCTAGAAATTCAATGATTCAGGAACTCCTTTCTAGTACTATTTTCTGTAATTAGGAAAAAAAGTGAGATTTTCCAGACTGCCTTACAGACTTCTCTCCTCTCTTCCATCACTGCTTGAGATACACACTGCAGCCTGAGAAACACTTTGCTACCATAGGCTGCAATGAGTATTCACTGGACCAGGGGGAAGGCAGTATCTTGCAGCAACGAGCAAAGGCTTCCGTTTAAGCAGGGTAGCACCAGACAGAAACCTTTCCCAATGGAGCTCTCTGTTGAAAATCACCTTCCAGGAGGCCAGGACCTCAAAATTCGAGTATCCAAATAAGTAAACATGAACCAAGTTAATCCATGTCAGTCTTAACTTGTATTTATTCAATCACAATTGACTTCTCTGACATGAGTCATTAGCATGTCCTTAATTATAGGGCAATCAGCATTGTCCATACTCAGGTCTCATGCTTTCATGCACAGCAAAAGTACACACACTCATGAGACTGGGTTTATTTTGCCATACGCATTATGGAAGTTATTTGACTCAAGTGAATCATGTTTAATCCACATATTTAGTAAGAAGACCTGCCCTCACATAATTTTTCTCCTTCTTGCATGTATTCTTGCAACAGCCTTAATTTCTATATACATCAAGTTTATCCTCCATAGTTTCAAATCAAAAATCAAAAATTTGGGCTTTAGAAAGAAACCATTTCAGAACAAGAGAGAAAATCCCATTATTTCAGCTCCTCTAAATCCATGCCACCAACATGTTTAACCTGCATTTTCAGCTACTGACAAGAAGATACACTATTTTATCTCTGAGAAAATCGACTGATGATACAAAAAACTATGAGTTGCTAAAGAAAGCAATCTCCAGCACAAATTGGAAGAAAAGTGAATTAGGAAACTGAACAAAAGGTAAATTAAATCCTAAGAAAATCTACAGTGTTTTTAAATAAAGGCTCTAGTTATCAAGAATTACAATTCATAGAGGTGTAAACACATAAAAAGAAGGAACTATGGTGTCTGCAGAACGGCAGAACAAGAAAACCAGGGATAATGGCTTCTAAGGTTTCTGTACTTTTCCAGTAATATTTAAATTTGGCTTTTGATTTCAGGTAACTGGTAAGCTCAGAAGAAATATCTACATATTTCCAGATTTAATATGCTACAAAAAATTAATTTTTAGACTCAAGTCAAGTCATCTAACTACTACTCAGTCATCTTATGCACAAGATATTCTATCTGAATTTCAATAATGGAAGAAAAAACTGACCGAGTCCTGTATTGTATCATCAGAGTTAATGGTGAATAACTACAGAACATCTATCACTGAGAACACTGTTCAGAACAAAACCATTACTTATTTTTCACTTGCATTCTATGAATTCCCTCTCTCTGCCTGTAATCTTACAGCATCTCATCACGTGAGGTCTTGAGAGACAAGAACTATGTCCCAGTGCTTATTTTAGCTTCTTAATCCCTATCAGTGACTTTCACAAAATGTTCTTTAGAGGGACAATAAGGTCAGAAACTACAAATCAAACAAATGGCTTTCATGAATTAAAAATAAACTACTACAGATCAGATATACCTATCAAGTATTAAGCTGTGATTTTTGTACTGCATCCAGTCTGTAACCCTTCAAGATATTGTTATCCAAATATATAAATATACAAAAATCCCCACTTTTTCTCACTGAAGAATGTAATACACATCAGAAAGTGCACATTCTGTTAAGACAGACATACACCGAAAGTATGTAGCAATATTACACCACACATAAGGACACTAGTGCCTCTCAATTCACATTTAGTTTGATTGTGCTTGCATTTATCTTTCCTCAAAGCTTTTAGAAAACTAATCCACTGCTGGAACATTGCAACCTGCTCAGACAGACTACAGATTGTGTGCTCCAGCAGGTGAGGATGCAAACGGACCATTTGCTTGTCTAACCTCTCACTCCTCAAACTGAAAGCGTATCCACAAAAAAAAGCATTACTGTCTTCCTGCTATGTAGTCCCAGTGGCTCAGTATAACACTGCAAAAATTCTGCACAAAGAGGTAATAAGCTTTTTGCTTTTTCCTATCTGCTGCAAGCAACAGTGTTGTATTCTTAGAACTATTCATGTTGAATAATCTTCCTAGAAAACAGAGGTTTAACTTACACGGTACATGGCAACCTTGCATCATCAACAGGCTCCAAGTTTACCCTCGTCTATTCATTTTCCAGAAAGACAACCCCTGAGAGTTACAAAAGGCAGGCTGTGCTTCTCTGGTAAGCCAAGACATTTTCCTATTCAGTGCTTTGCAAATTATGAAGAGTAGCAGCCAAACACACCATTTCAAGTCGGTACAGGAGAAACAGTTACTGCTTCTTTTAAAAGGCACAATCTGACTTGTCATAGCAGTAGCAAAATAAAGACCTGCCATACAAACAAGTCTCGCACGTGTCAGGAGTAGAAAAGTATCACAAAATCATATGCATACGCACTACTGATATTTCTGGCAACTTTATCACGAGTATTTCTGGCACCACAGAAAACAAAAAAGGAAACTTTTCAAGATTTAACAAGGGGATACAGTATTACATAAAGTATACCAGGTACCAAAATATTATCCCATGATAAACTGATCAAAACCGTAGAGAAATCGCAGAAAAAAAAAGGCAGCCTATTGCAAGTCATTTCCTTGAATTTAGCTTTATTCCTTTCTGAATTACCTCTACCACCTTCGTTGCCTCAACTTTCTCAGAGTGAAAGACACACAGGATCCATGTGACTCACCGACTTGGATGCAGCATTTAACAGCTTGCAAAACAATAGGGGCTTCCCACCTTCCAGGCCATACGCACTACTAATTTACCATGCATCAAAATACTCTGCTTTAACTCATGCAGGCTGGCACTTTCTCTTTGCTAAGGAAGACCTACAGCTTTTTAGAAACAACTCTTCTTGGTGGCCATCCAGACTTCTCACAGGATTTCAGACAGGCAAAATTAAGAGAAGCACAGTAACAGCATCAGTTCTGGGTGCTCTGTCAGACCTATCATGGGCAGACTGCACCTGTTAGGCTGCCAGCTAGCACTGTGCCAGAGATTGCTGTGAGTTGAGTCTTTCCTTGTGACATGCCTCTGTAGAAAAAAGCTTTCATGGAGGCTTCCACAAGGAAAGACTCAACTCACAGTCTTCCAAATCTAGATGTTGCAGCATATCAGATCACTTCTTGACATGGTAAAGCAGCGGGCAAGCAAGCAGATCTCAAGGTTCAACATGGAAGACTTTGATTTATGAACTTTATGCAAGAGGTACATACTCTTGAAGAGAAAGAGTAGAGCTGCTTCTACTGAGGGTGCAGCCCCAGTTCTGAAGAGCAAACCTCTCTCTGCTCTTAGCTAAGAAAAAATAGCTGAACAGCAAAGAAAAAATAAATCTAAAACAAGATTCAAAATGCTGTTTTAAAATACACTTTGTTTTTGCAAATCAGAGCTGGCCATTTATCAAAAAACTCACACAACAAGGGATGTGGACAGGAAGGAAGGTTTCACCTGCCATCTATCATCCCTGGGAGGGGGGGACAGAGGGAGCTCTAGGCTGGCCAGAGCCCACTGCTCCCCTCCTAGATGTAGAGAGCTAAGGCAGGGTATGCAGTGTACAGTACCAGTCTTCAGGCAAGCATGCAAGGCAGTGCTCTTTTACAGAGCACAGGGCACACACAGGCTGCTGAAAGAGGAGCTCACTGATAATTGCTCAAAGGCATGCACTGCACAGAGGCAGCCTGAGACTAGAATGATATGCTAAAAGGAACATTTCATAAGTGTGTCATTTTGAAAATTAAAGTACAAACAAAGCTTTCACTTTAAAGTGGTAACAAATCACCTACCTCCTCCCAACACTTACAAATTTGTCAACATAACTTCAAGATAAAAATCACAGATTAGGAGAGAGGCCAATACGTTATGCTTTTAAAAACCAAACCAAACCAAAGATTGATGGTGCACAGATTTTTTTCCCTCCACTTTTCTTATTTCCCTCAAACATACACTGACATTTACTCAAGTTGGCCAGATCCTCAACTGGCATAAAAATAATCTTTGTCTCTGGTCTAGTTACTGTTAACACCATGCTGAGTTACACAAAATAAGGATTAGACTCATCACACCTACTACAAAGCTAAAAGCTTTATCTGTGCTGTGATCTTCTTGGCAATTTCACCTCAATGGCTGCTTAGTAACATAGAACTAAAACCTGCATACACATGTGCATAAAGTGACTAATGTACTAAGTGAAAATACGTTGTTGCTTTATTAAAACATTATGGCTGTAATTTTGAAGGCTGACATCACACAATGACGGTTTTGGTGCTTGCTGTGTCTCGGCTCCTTGAACAAGATCCATTTGACTTTTTTACAAAATTAAGACAACTAAACACTATTGATGAAAAGGGGATTCATCCTTTTTGATGCGTTGTCATCAGTGGTTTCTCAGATGAAACATACAAAACAAAATAAACTACAAACAGTTTAATATGGCCAAGCCAGCATTCCTGTTACACAGCCAAGCTGAAATTGCTTTGGGAACCAAGATCAGAATCAGATTTAATGCAATGGCATACTGAAAGCCAGAGTGGGCTTTCCTCATAGGGGCTATGATAGGAACCGAAAATTTGTGAGTAAGACCCGTAAATTACGGCATGTCTCTCATATTTGAACCAGCATTTGGTCTGGGCACAAGCCTTGCACAGGAGCCTTGCAGTTACTGCATATGTTCTGGCACACCACCTCAGTCCCTAGCTTCACTCCAGTTCCCATTCCCACACTGCCTTCCCTCTCAAAACACATGCAGATCATTCAAGTTTAATCAAATAGATTCTCTCCTTCTAACATAACATCCACAAAATGTAAAATCCAGTATTTCTTAAGGTGAAGAAGACATTTTAAGTCAGCATATCTGTTCTTGAAAAAAGTTTCAAGTGATCCTTCCTTCTCTAGTGCGATTCTGAGCTAGACGAGTGGAAGAACATGGAAACAAGTTTTGTCCATTTCTTTAGCCACTGTTCCTTTAAAACTATCTCCATGCTCCAAGATATAAGCAACCCTCCCTTCAGAAAAAACCAAAAAACAGCTGCACACTTCAAACATTTAATTTCACAGCTTTTTTCTGTCTTTTATCCTGACACAATCTGCCTACAAAACAGCTTCTTCTCTCCAAGTTACACAGCGTATGGAACAAAGCCAGCCTCACAAGTACAATGGATTTAACACACATACAGATCTGCAGCAGTCAGTGTTTTGAAATGCTCTTTTCAAACCCTTGGGGAAAATTAATTATTTAACAGCCACGTGTCACAGATATTTGTCTCACATCTGAAAGCTCCTCTTATCCTTCTTCCCCAAGGAATTTAGCAGTACTCCCACGTTTCAACAAACCAGCAGTTCCTTGCTTGGTAACAGGACCAGTCAGTGCAGAGAACAATCAACCAGGCATTTCCTACTGCTCCTT
Organism: Struthidea cinerea; assembly: GCA_013397865.1. Lineage (NCBI taxonomy): Eukaryota > Metazoa > Chordata > Aves > Passeriformes > Corcoracidae > Struthidea > Struthidea cinerea. The sequence continues at coordinate 1,424,537 of VZTI01004791.1, forward strand.
TGTTCACCTGGACAGCCCTCAAAGGTCAGCACAAAGCTCCTTGTTGAAGGCCTAATGAAGCAGTGAAGGGAGCAGCAGGAATAACCTTCCAAACATAATACACAAAATCAGTAAAGGTGCCCTTCCAGACAGACAAGTTGGTCTCACAGGTTTCTTGTACTAGCACTTATTTTTTGTGTCTCAAGAAAAGACACCCTACAGAAGTACCCACCTGCAATAGGCACTGCTCATATATGAAAGCAGACAACCCTCCTATTCCTTTTTTTAGTCCTCCTTGCTTAAAAATGCAATCATGATTTCAGGGCTTTTTTTACAGCAAGAAATCAATGACATGGGCTGGAAATAAAGGAGAGACTCCAGCATCCTGACTCTATATGAAGGTCAAAGACAGCATTATCATTCCCACACTATTTGGGAAAAAGTACTCAACAGTATTTTCCACTTTCTAATATTGTTCACAGGAACCACCTTTGAAAAACAGTCCTGAATATTCATACGGCACTCCAATATCCTACGCAACACAGGAAGAGCCTAGCATACCACTGCTCTTAAAAGAGGTCCAATTCCCATCCCCATCTTTCCAACACAGAAAAAGAACTTTTCAAGGACTTATTTACATGGCACATACACTGAGCAACAGCGTAGGACAGGTCTTTCCCAATAATTTTAATTCACTAAATCCAACAGTGTAACTCACACAACTTGGGCTGCTTCATGCTGTAAACATTGTTTGCCATTCTGCTCACCTGTACTTGCCTAATTATCTATTTATCAACCATCATTTGATTTCCACATGAAGAAATCTATCACATCTCAAAGATTCATGGATCTGCCATTTCAGCTTTTCTAATTCTCACCTGAAAACTGCATGTACCAAAAGGAAGCTACAAGCTATCGCTGTACAACCAGAGAAATTTAAATCACCTTTCAAGAAACCCTGAATTTTAGGCATTAATTAATGAAGAGCCTGTGAAGACATAAGAGAGACAAGTTTCATGGTAAGCTTTAATCCAAGCAGAAATTTTCTGAACTCTCAGCATTTAAAAAAACCACTGAAAATACAGTGTTATACTGAAAGGAAAAGACACTACGGTCTCAATTGTAAACTAGATAAATTAAGTACATAAACACAAAGAGGTATGTCAGCGATTTTGCCTGTATCTCACTCCTTTATGAGCACAAAAGGCAATACATGCTCAAAAACCACAGTTTTAATTGATATATTTTGGTGGGTAAAAATATAACCCAATCCATACAATACAAGCACTTTTCTGAATACCTCAAGATTAACATTTCCCTTGCTATCTTTTGTCTTTGTACAAAAAACAGCGTTACAAAAGTCTGTCATATAGGCCCTACAGGTAAGTTTGAAGGAAGTAACAGATTCTTTAGCTCTCTATACTTAGATTGCCACCATAGAGTCCTCAGCAAACTGCAGAGGATTAGCACACTGCACATCTTTGGATGAGATACTAAATGAGCAAAGGGAAATACCTGGAAAATGTCAGAGAATGGTATGAGATTCTTAGGGAAGAAAAAAAAATCCAGTAGGATAGGAGAGTAGCTCCTTTACAGCAGCAAAGCAGTATTAATGAGAGCCCTGACAAAAGCCTCCCAGCTGCAGTTTTCCAAAAAACAAGGGTAAGCTTCTTTACAAGTGTCATCAAGAAACTGAGTTGGTACAATCACTATTTATATTTCCTTACCTAACACAGGCTGATACATTCATTCATCAAAATCTTTCATTAGCAGAACATATTGATTTCGGGATTTTTTTAAACAGGGTCATATAAGTACAGCATAAAAACAGTACGAAATTTATGTACAATGAAAAATCTCTCATGTATTAGGAAGCCCACTTGTTTGTAACTCTCAAAGAAAACCCACACTTGGAGATGCAATATACTGGAAATTCAATTTAGAAACACAGCTAAGTGAACTTAGAACCTTGAGAGAAAAGAAATGTTAGTTATTGACACTCCAGTGCAATTTGCTTGAGTACAGAAAAAGCACACAGATGTAACACACTAATAAAAATGTGCTAACTGAAGAGCAAAACAATCTGTACACAAACAATTGCACTGTAACCTCTTTTATGGTTCCTTATTTTGTTTCAAATGTTGTTTTGGCAAGGACCAAAGTGGGTCTGGAAAACAGGTAACTGCCCTTCTGAAACCAATCAGATGAAAAAATTGTTTTGCACGCATTTTTATTTGGCTTTTTACTCACAGTTGAAGGATTCCTACTTCTGCACATGGTGTTGGAAGAAACATGTTTAAGCGTATACTACTCCAAGATCGATGTAAAGGAAATTCAGCCACAGTCTCAGAAGTGAGAAAACAATACAATCCTTAAGTAAGAAGCCGTAACCTGAAGGTTGCAAACAAGTCACAAGCAACAACCACCTAGCCACAGAAGAGTACCATGCATGTGCACTCAGAAGCTCTTTCATCTCAAGTGTCACACTGAAAAACCTCAAGTATCTGCTGAAAGGACATACTGGTTCCTACTGGCTTGGAAATCCTCCTGCAAAAAATTAGTCAGATACCAGATACTTTCACTGGACGAGCTGCTGAAATTCTTGTTATAGGATGAGCCTGAAAACCTACTCCATAAAAACTTGCTGCTATGTGACTATGATTTTGGATGAGGAAGCATCACCTAGATGTAGACTTTCAGGGGTGCACATTGCTCAGAAGAGAGTGGCAGGGGATAGAAGATGTAGCAAATCAATAGCAAATGAGACAAAACACAATGCACCTCACTTGGAACTGACACCAGTAGATCTATTCCCTGACCAAACACAGGAGAATTCAGAGTTCCCGCAGCAGTACTTCCTGCGGAGGTACTGTGCTTTCCTGGAGAGGGCTGGATTACTGCTAGTTTGTATTTGCTTGTAACTGGTGATCAGTGAGCTACTCTCTGCATCTTTGCATGAAATTTCCACAGCATCAAGGGACTATCCTTCAGATTCAGTACCGCTTTAGCAATAAAATCAGGCCTATAGCTAAAATGGGGTTTCTACAAATATGAAATGATCTTTTGAGTGGGATATTCACCCTTAATGAATGAACAACCGTAGCACCAAAATGTCTTCATATTCTGTGCTATGACATGAATCATCAGATATCATATTCCTGAGTTATGCTGTGTCAGATAGAAGTACTTTCATACAAACACTCCAAAATTTACCCTAGTTCAGGAATCTAGGAAGCTTGCTGGCCAGATCTAATGATTAACAAAAGCTGCTGGAATCTTCGTGATGTGTGATGACAGACACCAATCAAAATGCAGTTCACCTACTGCTTCCCTGCCGTCCCTTTATCCAGCCTGCCGGCTATCAACATCTCACTTCAGATCAGGAATCTGATGGAAAAAAAAAAAAAGAAAAAAAAAAAAAAGAAAATGAAGACAAGTGACCTCTACAAAGGCTCCAGCACTAACAAAGTAGTATCAGTGACAGTGAAGATGCCCTTTTCATTAAAGATCAGACTAAGTGCCTCTCTAGCTCGTTGCTAGTCTTGTAAAGAAAGCATCAGTATCAAAAGTTTTTTCACATCCATTTTCACAGAAAGCAGTCCCTTTCTCCTGAACTGAGAGCTGAGCATAACAGATCATATCCCTTGTAGGCTGAAATAGGAACTCTGGTAAAGGTCATGCACAGATGCCATTCAAACACACCTTCACCATGCTCACACAGCATGCCTGCAATCAGCAAACAGTCTTGTGTGATCCATTCAAGCTCACTGTCAATACTTGAACACCTATGAAAACTGAGTAACAACAACTGCAAGTGGCATGAAATGAGAAGGACTGAGACGTTATTAGTTGATACAGCAAGTTAATGATAGTAGGAAAAACACGGAGGCATATGTTAGGCACTGCAGAGGACTTATTCATAGCAGTTAATGCAATTCCACAAACACAATCTGGAAAAAAAGTTCCAAGCTGTGATGGATGCAGCAAACACACACACACACTTTATCTTACTCTACCAGTAAAATAATGGAGAATCTGGTGCAGTAATTACTCCTTCTGTCTTTCCAAATTAAAGTAGAGAAAGTCAAGGTTTGGCGTCAGTGGAGAATTGTTCAGATAACCAGCAGCACTAGTCATAAGTACATAACAGGTATAAAAGGGTATTAGAAAATAGGCTGAAGGAACACATCAATGAATTAGAGTAGATGACGCTTTAGGGTAGATGATTTCTACCGGAGTTTCTTTTTTTTTTTAGAGTTTATCTACATAAAACTAACATGGGCATTTTCTTAGTACACTCTATTTCCACAGTTACTGCCATGGCTTGGCCTGAGAGAAAAGAAATGGCCAAGGTGATCGTCTAGTTTTCTAAAGGTTCAAATCAGCGTCTTCCCTTTGCAAGACTATCAAATCTGGCCTCCAATTTTCCCCCAGCAGTTGTTGTAAACTTTCCATAATCTTTACCAGTGGCTTTGTATGGACGTGGTGTGCGGAACTAAGATAACAAAGGCTTATGTGGACAAGTAGCTCCTGAAAAAAGTACATTTTACATAGATTACTCAAAACAACATTTCAGAGAGGCTAAGAAAGCAGTCCTAAGTGTCCTATGAAAACTCTTTGCTACATCAACATTGACAAGCATAACTCAGGTTGCTTTATAAATAAAATACTGTAAGACTGTATTAAGGACACTCTGTACCATACTTTGACAACACCAGACTGCTTCCTCTGCAGCATAAGATGGTGGTAAAGAGAAGTGGAGGAAGAAGAAGGTCCTACCTCCCTGGGTCCCTCTTGCTTCCCAGCCCTTTCCAACTACTTAACTGCACCAGAGGTGAGAACTCTCCTCCCTGCCTCAGCACCACATTCATTCAAACAAGTAAAATGGCTGAGGGCTCCTCTAAACGCCAAGAAACAAAGCACTGAGAATTAGCATGGCCCTGATACTACCACAAAGCCTTGTTCACATATTCAGTCCTCACGTTGCAAAACCTATAGTTGTACATGGAAAGAATAAGCTTTACTGTGTTATAACAGTCAGTCAAGATGATGGAACTTGAAGTAGTTCTGAATTTCCTCTGGTTTTGTTTCTAGGAAGCTCAGTCATAAGAAGAATCAGTTTCCATCTTGTTTTTGCTGCAGTCAATGAACAGGCATCAGGGTGCCTCTTTCTATGCAAACAAGGGCCTTCCCCTCAGCAGGATCTACAAACTGCAGCCTACATAGCGTAACTTTACCCAGACGAGTAATAACACCCCTTTCATGGCATGAAAATAGGTATTAGTACTACTATAATTTATTTATGAAGGCAGATTAGAAGCTAAGTCAATTGCTTTTAAGGCCCTTGTGCACCTGTCCACATGACCGTGTCATTACTGGCAGGTCTTTTGTTAATGCAAAGTTCACCGGGTGCAGAGTCAGCAGGAGGCCAGTTTGCCAATCACCCTGGGAGCACGAGAAGCTCATTTCCCCCCACTACAGTGGCAGTAAGAGGACAAGGTAATGACTACTGCTCTACTCAGAGGAAAATACCTCCCACCCAGCACCTCCAAAGAAGCCATGTATCCTGTATGTGTATGTCCCATTATCATAGTCCAGGCACGTGTCCTGACCAGTCCATAGGAGCCCAGCACACTCTGCTTGACCTGGGGTTGCAGTTCAACAGCCAAGCAAACATAAACTGATTCAAGAAGTACAAACCACTTTCCCACTGCCCAGCAAGCTATGCAGCCATGTGCACGTATGGCATGAATCCCAAGACAACCTGTTCCCTCTATGTGTTTGGCCAGCTTTACAAGCTACTGCAGAAAAGCTGTGGGTACCACTTGTGGTGGTTTGCCATCACATAAGGGGGAGAAGTAAGGTGTATTCCCACCTCTTCCAATTCAGACACAAACAGCATCCATAAGAACTGTGATGTATTCCACACTAAGTGCTTCCTACCTTGGCTCTCTGTCTTTTAGAAAAAGAAACTGAGGACAAAATGTTCCTAAATTATTTAAAAATAAAACCCAAGATTGATTGCTTGCCCAACCTTTGCTCTTATGCCAACTTCCAAGCACACTTACGTTCAAAATTTTTATTCTTATCACCCTACTGAGGTTTGCAGTGTTCAATTTCCTTATTAGGGTGCACTCTGTTGACTTCAGTATGAGGGAGAGTTTATCTGGGTTGTAATTTTACAAAAGGGGGAGTGGATTAACAGGCAGTTGAACCAATCCATGAATATATATTTGAAGCCAGAAAATATTTTCTGCAAGTTAGAAGCCCAAAGATTTTGGTGTTTTGTTTTTGTTTTGGGAGGGTTGTTGTCAGGTTCTTGTGTGTGTGGTTTCTTTTGCTGTTTGTTTGTTTTCAGGGTTTTTTGGTTTGTTTCTTTAAACATGACAGAGGGTCCATAACCCTTACCAATCTTTTGGCTCATTTCAAGACCAACAAAAACAAGGGTTTGTTCTTCTGAAGCTGGATGTCCACTCTTTGCAACAACACTTCAGTAAAGGCCAAGACATACAGAGGACATAGGACTAGAACTAACCATTACTTTGTACATATTGGTCAATTGGGATAACAGGATCAAACAGCAAGAGTTTATTTACAGTAAAGGATGAGAAGTACCTTGGAGATATAAAAGCAACCCAAACTGCAATATGGGGAATGGATAACACACCCTTAGGAGAGCACCCCCAATGCTATTGCATAATGGAACAGGTCAATAGAGAAGCTAAACTCACCCTGGCTGACTCACAATTGGTTTCAAGAATGGCAATAACTTCTCAATATCAGTTACTGAGGGCAACTTGGTATATGCCATTACACCTGCTCTGTTTCATTCAAAGCAAGTTGTTGCTCTAGTTAATCCTTCTGACTGTCAATTCAAATTGGAAAGCAGGTTTCCAGCTCCTCTCTAACTTGCATTGATGAAAAGTTTGATGTCTACGGCTTTAGCCTTCTGGGCTGTCAGTAGTTACGGTGAGAAGCTGTAGTGCAGGTGCCAACCTCACGGCAGAGATGCAGCAGCTCACGCAGCTACCTGTGCTCAACTACCACACCATGGTCACTTCATACAGCCATTTCATGGTATGAAGCTGCTGAAGGGTCTGGGGCACAAGTCTTGTGAGGATCAACAGAGGGAGAAAAGGAAGCTCAGCACAGACATTATCATTCACTACAACTATCTGAAAGGAGGCTGTAGCAAGGTGGGGGTCGGCCTCTTTTCCCAAGTAAAAAGCAACAGGACAAGAGGAAATGGATTCAAATTGCACCCAGAAAGGTTTAGATTGGATATTTGGGAAAATGTCTTCATGGAGAGGATTGCCAAGCACTGTAACAGGCTGCCCAGGATTTGAGTCATCATCCTCGGAGATATTTAAAAGATGTGCAGATGTGACTCTTAGGGACATGGTTTAGTGGTGGACTTGGCAGTGCTGAGCTGACAGCTGGACTCAATCATAAGGGTCTTTTCCAACTTTAACGATTCTGTGATTCTGTGAATACTTTAACTCGAGCTAGCCTGGTTTGATCCATGTAAACAGAGAAGCACCCCCAATTCAAGCTGTACTGTTCAAGTGAGGACAAGTCATTAATCACAATAGCACTTTAGCTTTCCATATGCATTATGACAGCAGACATTGCAGGGGGAGAAGGGAGAATATTATGTTTTATACTAGGAAGGAGATAGGAAGAAAAGGAGTGTAAGAAAACACCACTTCTTGAAATACAAAAACTCCCAACTTGCCCAAAGAGCACAGCGTCAAAGACAAAAAACTCTCCAATTTCATGGAGCCATTTATCTGTACCTTTGACATAAAATGGAAAACAACTGAACTTGCAGGATCTAAGGACAACTGCTGCTTTCATTTCATTTTTCAATTAAATCATGCCTGCTCTATTTCACTCTTTGGTTGACTTGGTGACTCAGGCTGTATCAGGCTCTCAAGGCAACATGATGCTTGTCAGCACTGCAAAGCACATGCCTCTTTATATTCTCCAATGCTGAACTTCATTGCCTCCAACTGTAGGATGTTTCCATGACTTTCATCAGACCCATACAGACCTGAATTATCAGTCCTCACATCAGTGGCCCCCAAAAATAAATCCATTTTGATCGATTGGTCTTTAGTTCTTTGAAATACTTTTTCAAATTAACTATCATTTTTCCCTTTTCAAATATCACTCAGATAAGGGTGATTCATCAAATGCTAGCTTGCTCTGTTGTAAAGCTAAAATAAACAGCTTTTACCTAGACATACTTTGTTCTAAGCATGACTGGGCAAAAAACTCACAACACAATCTATTCCAGTTGTGTCAACACTGAAGACTAGATCAGCAACCCTGGGTACAAAGCCATCTGCCCCACCAAGGACAAGCATGCAGGTTTACTCCCTCTTCCATACTGTCCATCCCCTAGATCAGACTAAACTGAAGGATTCAGCCTGAAGACTGTAGAGTAGCTGATATCTCTGCACTAAGTAGCCAAAAGTAAGAATAGGCCAGAAGGCATTGCATGCAAAATAATAATACATACCTATATACAGCTGTACAGTATCTTCTACATGCCATGGCTTCAAACACACACTATGCTGCCAGGCAAAAGGTAAAAACCTGGCCATATTCAATGCCCCTGTCTGTACATACAAATGAGCAGTACTTGCAAACTGACTACTTCGGGGACATACACACACACAGCAAAAATGAAATTTTTCAGAACGAACATCCTCTCTCCGTCACAGAAATAACAGAACAGTATCCCAAATTTATTTGGGCCTATACACTCTGATGCATTTGAAATTTAAGTCAAAAGTATGTTTTAAAAAAATGCTTTGGACAGTCGCTCATCAGAGTCACTGATGAAAGATAAATCATGCCTAGTGGCCCCCAAGTTGAAGCATGTGACAGATTTCTACCTGACACAGTTTATTATGAATACTAACAATGTTTTTCCATTTCAGGTTCCTAGTAGCAGAAAAGGTTACCTGAAAGAAACCATTTTGCTGCATTTCTACAGCACAATTGTTAAACACTATATTGGAAGGTTGTTTTCCCCAGTATGAAAACATCCATATGTCACTTAGCATTGACAATGACATCACACTTGAACAGTCTTTAGGGATCAACATTATGCAAAAGCATGCTTTTTACAACAGTTTCCTTCTAAGAAAATACATTTGAGTTTCAGAAAGGCCCAGGGAAATCTCTCTGGAAGGTGGACACATTTAACAGCACACTCCTAAATAATGAACATGCCAAATGAGAGGCAATCTTTCTTCAACATACTAAGTCAAGCAAGTATCCCACTATAAAAGAGCAAAACATTTCAGCACAAGAAGACATTTCAACAAGGCATACATCTCTTCATACAAGTGCAGGTGCTGTAGGAAGCAGACACGACCTTTATATAGGCTTTGAAACCCAGAACTTTTCTACCAGTTTCCTCAAGACAAAATATGAAAATACTTTAAAAAACAAAATGAAATCTTACGGCTTGAAATGCAGTAAGCCAGCCTGCAGTTGATCCTCCTGAACAGTTGCTTGTTGATTGGCCAAAGTATAAGTGTAAAGAGTTGAATGAAGTTAATGATCAGTCCTGACACTATAAATATGTAGCAGATCAGAAGGTGGCAAATGAATTGCGACTTCAGAAAGCCAACGATGTCCATGATTTGCTGAGAAAGCAAGAGGATACCTTCAGACACAAAATTCAGAAGACAACCTGCAAAACCAAATAGTATCAGCAGTTACAGAGTGCATTTATTTCTGTAAACAGAGTTAAAACAGACTTAGTGCTTACACTTAAACACAAATAAAGTCAAATCTATTGTAGGAAAAGGCCTGATGTCAGTATTTGCAAAAGTAACAATGGAAAGAGAACACTGTATTTCTGAATCAATTTACATTTGGCTTTGGAAACAAATTTTTACATTTCAATCTTAACTCTGCAAAACCTATGAGCATACAACTCCCCTCCATGGACCACAATACTCTTCTATAAGGTCTTCATTGATAAAATGTGAGCAAATATTTTGGTTTGAACTATACGATAACTTTGATACGAACTTGTATTCTTATTTGAGTAGTCTGTACTTCAGAAGACATATACTGTCACTTCTGTAATCTTCAAGAGCAGCTCCAAAGTAAATGCAAGCTTTAGAGCTTTTTTAAGAGTTGTGCCTTTCTCTACAAGCTATGCCAGCCATGGTCCCCAAAGAAGAGGTAGCAGCAGCCCCTTAATTCTAGCTTTATTATCTTCTTCCCCTCTCACACTCAAATAACAGTTGATTTTGGCAGGAGAATAAAAGCTTGGCTATGCACAATACACACAATTTGTTCAATTATTCCTTGACACTGATTCTGTCAGTTATAATCCATAAACCCAGAAATGAAACATCAATAACAGTACTAACCCATGACCCAGCAGAGTTTCCGGAAAGAAATCAACTCTATGGTTACTTATGAAATGTTTGTATAATTTTGGAAAGGTCCAGTCCAACCTTAGCAATTGAACATTCAGAGGAAATGTCCTCTGCAGAGTATTCTGACCTATCAAATACTGTACTGACCTCCCCCTACCATCACTACCACCACTGCTAGAATGAAGACATATCTCTCAGTAAACACAACCCCCAGTATTCTGAATACAGTTAGAGGGGAGGTGCTGCTGCCATCCTGTTCCATTCCTCCACTGTTTCTGCCTCCGAGGTGTTGGAAGAGTTTTTCCAGGGAGGAAGCCCTGAGACAGTATTTCTGAATGTGCCAGTTACATGCAATAACAAAACAGCAGCTGTCAGCAGCCCAGGGAATTAACTGATGAAAAAAAATCTTTATGCCCATCCTTTTAGTTTATATGAGACCCCATTATGTGAGGCACTGAGTCTAGATCAGTGTCCTGAAACATTTGTTTTACTGCCCTTTGCTGACTCTGCTCGCCACAGCAAAGAGCACACACAAGAATTGCTGCAAAGCCTTCGGAAGTTATTTAGCCAGTTTTTCAACCGCAAGGAAGATGAGGAAAAAATTAAGAAAGAGAATCGGTATTGTTGTATAATTTATATAAAGAGTTTACGGCAGTCCCAAGCCTATTACTAGCAGACAAAATGTGCCCTTTTGTTCCCTTTATCTTGCTGTACTATTCAGTACCACAGCTGACACCAGCTGTAGCTCAGAATGGCAGAACAGGCCTCTATTCATTGAAGTAACCACTGTCATGATACTCACAAAAAGCTTTTCCAGCTTTAACCAACCTTTCTATTAAAGACATGATTCTTAGGGTGGCAGACAATTTACTAGCTTGGGCTTTGACCAGAGGCTTTGTTTTTGAAGGTTAAGCAGGATGAGAAATGTTGTCTAATAGGAAGCACTGCTGTGTTTCTTCTCCAACCCTTCCACTGAACACTGAGAAGACAAAGCCAAACAATTAAAAAGGCAGCAACCTTCTTAAAAACAGTCAGAATAGAAGCAACCAGCTACCTGCAAGTGGATGGTTTCAAAGACTCTACAGTGTCCAAAAGCCTGATGACTGGGTTTATCCTACTGTCCTTGGCTAAAACTGGTCAGAAGGTTTTTTTGTGTTAGTCTGCCTGTTTAATTCTATCCCACAGAATCACTCTAATGTAGTTCCCAGAGATCAGTAAGACATGGGATAAAACATAAAAACAGCAGCCACAAATAAAGACTGGAGCACTGTTTACTTAGTGAAGACCTGAAAACTCCCTATTTGATATAATCAACATAAATCTACCGTAGTAAGTGGCTGACAGAAAGACTTTGTAACAAAAATAATTAGTCTTTTTGTTCACCAGTTAATCCAGCAATTCTTTTTTTATTGTTACCTTTTCATTATAACACGTCAAACTTTATTAAAATGTTACGTTTATGTGAATCATTTACTTCCTGCTGGGTCTTTAAAACAAACCTTCACAGAAATAAAATAAACAAATATGAGATAACCCTGATAAAACATAATTATTGCCTTACAATTTTATTAAGCCACAATGGAATGTCGAAAGTAATTAATTCCTCACTTTCATAGCTCATCCATCAAACTTCAATTCTGTAAAGCTTCAGAGACCTGCTTTAAGGCAAACTAAATCTGCTTAAGCAGTACTTATCAAAGGCGTCTAACCTAACTTGCTTGCAAAAGGAACAAGAAATGAGGCACTGCTTAAATTCTTCTTTTTCAAAAAGTTGGGATCACACAAAGAAATGTTCTCTTCTGACTAAGTGCAATCTGTTATCCCTATGAAATGCGCAACCTAAACAGTGTATATGGAATGGTAGCTAAATTTCTGTTCCTCAGATATAACCTCATTCTTGTAAGATTTTTTTGGACTGTTCTCATTACCCAAACTCCACAAATGCAATTTATTCTTGGTACAAGTAACAAAAAGAATCAGTTCTAATCTTATGAATGAGGTCTAGAAACATGGGTTTAAGAGTCCACAGGAACACCTTACACTTACTCTTTGTCTTCCTAAAAGTCCTCATGGGTAACATCAAGGTAACACCAGTTTAAGTGATAAAAGAGTCAGGTCTTTAATTCTTAATCCATGATGCTGCTTTAATAAATTACTGATTTCCTTATAGATAATGACTGAAAATTACAGCAATCTTTTAAAAACAAAAGGGCCAATCAATGCATTTTCTCAGAAGCTATTAAGATCAGAATGCTGCCAAGAAGCTCTCTTCTATCAAACACCCCTTAAAATTAATTAGGAGAAAATGGCTAGCTAGAGCATCTAAACCAGATAGGGACATTCTTTAATAACAGTTTTCCTTTGGATACAGAACAAAAGACTCAAACCTCAAATGTCTGTTTAGGGACCAAGTCAACAAGCATCTATTCATGTGACTAAGAGGTCACGCGGCCAGGTTTAAAAGCAAATTACATGACTATTCATTCTAACTTTTCCCTCCAACTTCCATTCTTCAGCAAGATCCACTGTGTTTTCTACCTCAGCTACTCTCAGCATTTCCTTCTGCTTAGACTAACTGACCAGGACACAGAACTGGTATGCAAAGTGAAGTACTCTATGCCAGCAGAGGCTGCTGCCAATGAACAGTTCTATTTCATACTTCCAAGTCAGTAAGTGTTTTGAGACTACAATTGGAGATTTCAAAAAGAACACAACTGTTTGCACTTTTAGAGAAAGCACACGAACGAAGCAAAGAACTGCCACCCACTGTTTCCGAAGTTTAGGTAGTATATAGAGTTCTTGGAGTGTGGAAAGCAACATCGTACATATCTGACAGCATCTAGATTGAGCTGATATTGCCCACTTAGAAAGAGAGGCAAGTCAGCACTATACCTCTTTTTATACGGTACATATTTCAAGCTTACACAAAAGTTTCCACTTACGTCTAGTCTCTGACCCAGTCCTCAAATGCTTTGCTGCAAGTTAAAAACAACCAACCAGATGATGATGATGCCTATTCTTGCATTTTCTCATCTAAATCAGATCTTGGATGGATGAGTTACAAAGACTATTATAAAAATATGCTCAGGTCAAATTAAGCAGTTTCAGTAGTGCCTTTTAAATCAATTTCCGTTGCCACCAAAGCCCCTGTATTTGGCACTGGTGAGGCCACAATTGAGCACTGCATCCACTTCTAAGCCCCTCACTACAAGAAGGACATTGAGGTGCTGGAGCAAGTCCAGAGAAGGGCAACAATGCTGGAGAAGGGTCTGGAGCCCAAGTCCTGTGAAGAGTGGCTGAGGGAGCTGAGGGAGCTGGAGAAAAGGAGACTCAGGAGTGATCTCATTGCTCTCTACAACTCCCTGAAAGGAAGAGTGGGGCCAGCCTCTTCTCCCAGGCAACCAGAGACAGAACAAGAGGACACAGTCTTAAGCTGTGCCAGGGGACGTTCAGGTTGGACATCAAGAGGAATTTCCTCACTGAAGGGATGATTAGAACGGACTGCCCAGAGAGGTGATGGAGTCACTGACCCTGAAGGTGTTTAAAGGAAAGACTGGACGTGGCACTTAGTACCATGGTCTGGCTGACGTGGTGGTGTCCGGTCACAGGTTGGACTCGATCTCTCAGGTCTTTTCCAACCTCACTGATTCTGTGATTCTGTGAAAAGAGCACAGGCAGCAGCACTGCATATACATCAGAGTCTATTTTAACAGTGCTGCTGTACATGAAATACATATGCAAAGCCAGTCACAGGAAGCCCCTGTACTCTTCTCTTTCTGTCAGTAAGCATCAAGTTAGCAAAAGTGACGTTGCATCCATGTGTGTATTCATCTGCAAGGAGACTGTATCTGTACGCACCACACCAAAAAACCCCCCAAATCTGAAGGAAGAATTATCCATCTATTTGCCTCATGCTTAATTAGGGTTTGAATCACTTCCCACTTCCCCTAAAGGCAACTACTAGAGCATTATCCCCCATGTTGGGTTTACACGGCAAGGTTTTGGTAGTGAGGGACTGCAGAGACGGCTTCTGTGAGAAGACACCAGGAGCTGTCCCCCACATCAGAAAGTCAGTTCCAGACAGCTCCAGAAGGGACTCACCAGTGGGCTAAGCTGAACCAATCACTGACACTAGTGGCACCCCTGTGATAACATTTAAGAAAGGATTAAAAAATGCTGCACAGCAGCTGTGAGTGAGGAGTGTGAAACACAACAGGAACGGCCCCTCAGACACCGAGGTCAGTGAAGAAGTGGGGAAGTATGTGCTCCAGACACTCTCCTCTCCTGCAGCCTGTGGTGAAGACCATGTGAAGCAGGTTCTCCTGCTGCAGCCCATGAAAGACCATGGTAGAATAGATTTACCCACAGCACCCCAGGAGAACTTTCCAAGGCAGCAGGTGCCCTGAAGGAATTCACAGCTTACAGACAGAAGCCCACTCAGGAGCAGGTTTTCTGGCAGGGACCACAGCCCATGGGGGTCCCGCCTGTTCCTGAAGAACCATACCCTGTGCGAGGGACCCCAGCAGTAGCATGGGAATAGCACATGGAAGAAGGAACAGCAAAAAGGAACTGTTAAGGACTGACTGCAACTCCTCTTCCCCATCCACCTGCACCACTTGGGGCGCAGCAGAGCAGTACAGTCTACAGTCAAGCTGAGCCTGGGAAAAAGAGAATCCTTGGTGGGAAAGGTAGTTTTAGTTTGTTTTTCACTGCCCTTCTTTGTTATCAGCTGACAATAAATTATATTAATTTCTGCAAGTGGAGTCTGCTTTGACCATGATGGTAACTGGTGAATGACCTCACTGTCCTTGTATCAACCCACAAGCTTTTTTGTCCTATTTTCTTCCCTTGTCCTGCTGAGGAAGGGGAGTGAGGGAACAACCGGGAAGTCAGCCAAGGTCAACCCACCACAATTTCTCCAAAAAGTCCCAAATCAGGGAATAACTTGAGCGTATCTTAAGACCTTTCCCCAAAGCTAAGGGAATTCAGGAATGCTTTTAGATTTTCATGAGGAGTCCTGCATTCCTGAGCTGCACATTGTTAGAAAGGAGAGACCAGTCAGTCTGGCTGTTCCAAAAGCTGAAGAATGAATACCAGCAAGATTTAGAATTTCAAATCTACATACTTGCTATAAAACTGACTTACTATTTATCTTCTATTGAGCACAATTTGCGTAACAGAGCGTAAACTGAAGAAATTAAAGTAACCTGTGGGTTTTCAAATGGTTATCACACCATAACGTTTTCCCCTTCTCCCTTTTAAACTTTCTTCCTGCTGTGATCTAATGTAAGGAAAACAGCTACACAAACTCTGCATGCCTGCCAGGACACAAGTCCTCTGTGTACACATACTTTAATGGCAAAATGCATAGCAGAGCTCCTGTTAGCCTCAGTGCTTGTCCCAACACAGCAAAGTGTTTATACAGCAAGGTGAGGAGGATGACAGCAGTTCGAGAGAGGCATGCATAGAAGAGGAAAGAGATGAAAAGACGGGGAGAAACTGCCCAAGTTCTGCTGAGAAGCAGTTCAGACTCGCTCCTTTTTCCAGAGGCGTGAAATATTCAGGGAGGAGGGAGATGAACTTAAACACACATCAATACAAAACTCCTGAGAGATGCAACATTTAGAGACTGCAGGGCTTGACGCTGAGAGGAGGTATTTATTTGGAAAGAATAAACCCCTTGAAGTTAAGCACTTCTGTTCCAAGCTTCTAAAGAGATCCTCAAAAAATACATCAGGGTGAAGTACATCAGTTATCTCGGGTGCAGAACATGAAGTTCACAAAAATAGCACTGGAAAGCAAGTTGCTTCTTTCCAAAATGCCAAGTGTTGCTGTTCAACTGTTTCCCACACAGATTTCTGTACTTTAATACATTCACATATATAAATATATATAAAGCACAATTACATGCAATTTGCTTGGGAAAAAATAAAATAAAGAGCTGCATTAAGTTACTCAAGACATAGATGACTTTATCAGAGTTCAGTCCTGGGGACCACTGAATCCCTCTGTTTCCTTTTTTACTTTATTATTTTAACTGGGTCCATTAACCTAAAGAGTCACTTGCACTGACAAGGGCAGCACCACACACAAGTAAATTTAGGGACTAAGCAAGACAGTAGGACTAAACAGTAAAAAAATTAAAAGGAAGTATACTGAGAATCTAAGCAGGATGTGGGCTATGCTGTCACACTAACAAAAGCAACCTGGATAGCTCCTCAAAAAAACCTGAGGTGAATAACCACAAAGGGTGTAGAACACACAGCTATATCACGTGCTCACAGACAATTTAATATTTGTTTTCATGGGCAACATTAAGTGCTTAATCAAAGGTAACCAGACCCACACGTTACTGCCATCTGGCACTCTACAAAAAACACCCCCCCCCCCTCCCCCCCGCAAACATGCTTGCACAAAGTCACTTCAGTGACTTGGCATTCTGCAAAAGTACAGGTGGTTTGTTAAACTACCAATTCTGAATGTTTGCAACAAACAAAGCCTTCACAAATACAAACATACCTACGTATGTCCTTAAGTAGAGATGCTTTTGCATTTATGATACACGAAATTTTGTACAGAACAGTCATGGACCATTTGAGGCAACTGTACATTTGAAGTACAGAGATCAGAGTCAGTCTAGTTAAGCCATTGATCCTCAATGCACAGCCTATGAGAAATCTCTCAAGGGTGAGATCCACACCATCACTCCTTACACAGGAAATTACCCATTAAAAACTACAGAGGCAGCAGGGGCAGTATAGCAGGATATTGCCACCTGCATTGTAATACCTACCCACCATCAAGGGCACACTGATCACCTCTGCACTGGGCATTTCAGGAACAGATCCAACATGAGAGTAGCTACTGAGTTCTTCAGTGGTTATGATAAAAACATTTCTTTTAGAAGAGCCCAAAGAAATGGGGGTATGGAAGAAGGCTGACAGGATTATTCAGGAGCTGGTACAAAAACAGGGTTCCTGTTTTAAATGATGCTGGGAGTCCAAACATCCTCTTGAACAGGTAAGCTTTGGAAAGAAGGCCTCTCCTATGAAGACTCATGGCTTATGCTTCTCAAGTACTGATTGCCCTCACCTTGTTTTAAGAACTATAAATTACATTCACAGCAACACAAAGGGTCAGCACAAGGTACAGGAACTGCTTATACTGTCTCAACAGACAAAATACTTCCCCTGCATCCAAACCACGTTTACATGTGAGGCAACACAGAAACATGGATCACATCTACTTCAAAGTTTCAAATATTTAATCCTCCTATTCTTACCGACGATGACTTGCAAAGTTAGACTACAAAAGCATCACCTCCTAACTCCAGTTCTGCAACAGACAAACACACCTCCAACACACATAAGCAGTTGTATCCAGGCAGAGAAGTTTCATATCCTCTCAGCAGACTTAGTAACATAACCAAGTCAGTTTTTCTATGCAAGATCAAACCCTTCATGTATATAGGATTAGAAAGCAGTGTGAATTTTGTTGATTTTTTCCTGTACTTATCCATCCCCTCTGATATGAAAAGCTACAACCATTCAGAAGACACTAGTGAAATAAATCTGGAAAGATCCCTCTTGCTGCTCCCCTCTTACCTCCCCTGGTAGGGAGATTGTGAAAGTTACATAGCAAATCCACAGAACAGCCAACACCAGAACCACAACCTGCCACTTCCCAGGCTCC
This sequence comes from Struthidea cinerea, assembly GCA_013397865.1. Classification (NCBI taxonomy): domain Eukaryota; kingdom Metazoa; phylum Chordata; class Aves; order Passeriformes; family Corcoracidae; genus Struthidea; species Struthidea cinerea. The sequence continues at coordinate 1,442,617 of VZTI01004791.1, forward strand.
AGCTTTCAACACAAACTGGCACTTTTCATACTCCTTTATTTGCCTTTTTGCCCATGCTCAAGTTTTCCTTGAAACACCTTTTTAAAGGCCACACATAAGAAGAGCAGAGAGGGAACGGACACATCCCACAAGGACCTTCAGCAGAAGCAGATGATGCAATAGGTATAAATGCTCCTATACAAATCAGGCTGTATGTGCTGATCTAATGCACTCTGCTTTCCCTTCCTTTCTCCATTCCTCAAGAAATGCAAGTCAAGTATTCAGCAACTTGGATGGTTCTGTACTATAAACTACAAGTTACAACTCTAGCACCAAGTGGGCAGTATTACACGCACGTGCACACAAATACACAGCTCTCCTATCATTCTCACCTAAGAAGGAATTAAAGGCACTGATAGATGCTACAAAGACATCAATCAGAAGATAAAAATCATCAGCACTGGGAAAAGGGTAACATTCTTTCCTCACTCCCATATAACAACCTCTTTATATTTTCTGGAATTGAGTTTTACATTTTAGTAATTTTGGGCAGTGTCTTTAAGCTTTATCCTAGGAGTCTAATTCCTAACTTGTGTGGCTTTGTTGTTTTGTTTAATTAAAAAAACAGAAAGTGCAACTACAGAATAACACAGAATTTGTGGAAGCAAGAGTCTTAAAAAAAAATTGTGGAAAGTGGCAGAGACAGGGCATGAGTCACTGAGGTGAGAAATACACCACGGTGACAGCACTGCTGGTTTACAGGTGGGACTTCCACCACTGAGCTGTGGGCTGGTAACAAATTTTCTACTGTCCCCAAAACCCCAGTATACATACTTTTAACATGGTGCCACTTTCTGAGCAGCTGTATGGCCCCTGCTGGAGACAACCCTGTTCTACTCGGCGGGTCTGAGCCCTGCTGCCCACGCTGCCACAGATGCAGCAGGTACATGGCACAGACTTGTGCTTCCACATTCTTTGTGCTTCCAAGTCACACGATATCAGGCAACAGCACTGACCTTCTCCACAAGAAAATCCAAAAGCTTCCAGTACAAATCACAAGACATTGTTAACCGTGCTGGAAATGAAAAGTGCCATTCACCTGATTACAGCTCCAAGTGAGCTGTTAGGTTTTTGTATCTTCTGTGACAGGAGACAGTCTCCTTCAGCTAGGCCATTTGCATATTTTTAATTAATATGAAGCAACATCAGTATGCTCTTTGAATATTAAGGAAACATTAAACAGAAAAAGACTCACAAGGCCTTTTTTTAACCTCTAAGTATTGATTTAATTTGTCTGTATTCTATCATATGACACTGAAGAGTATGAAGTAGCTGACTTTCTCCTTTATGAAAATCGCATCCCAAAACTGGAAATGACAATGCAAACAAAAGATGTAGCCACGCAAGACAGAGATACACAGGATATTAATACTTATTCATTAAACATTGTTTAATGGTTCTTTCTGTAGAAAATAGTTTAACTGAAGAATGAATGTGGCAGGGAAGCTTCCAGATTTATTATTCAAAGAAAACCAACTCCTGCCTCAAAGAGCTAACACCCAATACTTAAAAAAAAAATCTCATAGCTCAGATGGGGTTGGCATGGTTTCAAAAAATAAGATGCCAGCTTCAGTGAAAGGCTCAGATGTACCTACACAGGAAACAACCAGACATCCAGATGCCACGTAAAAACCCAAATAAACGTGGTGACAGCTTTACCCATGTATCAGCAGCTTCATTCTACATCAGCTTTCGCTCACCTTTGCCTCATGATAGGAGCGTACAGACGTATTTTGCCACAACATGAATTAAGAATACTTTCAGCCTCCTCATTCTCCCTGACCATCAGTCCTCTAACAGCCTGATTTAATTTGAGAAGTACAGAGAATAAAAGCCTTTATCACAGGCACTAGATTTATCAACCCCAGTAATAAAGGGAGGTTTCATTTTGGACCCGATTCAAACCCTGTTGAAGCCAAAAGAAATCTCTCAACAAGTTTCAATTGTCCTTGTTGTTTAGCAAACATTATGACTCCAAAACAGCCAAGTGTGATGCAACTAATCAATGATCTTGTATTCTCAGCGCCTAAAGCCGGGGCTAGTCAAAACCACTTTAAACATCCAGCAAAATCATTCAGAGACAGTGTTTGACCTGACTGCATCTACTTTACTGGATGGCAAGTGTGCAGGTGTTAACAGTTCCTAAACATGCAGCTAAGAATGCAGGAACATTTTTATATATTTTGCACCAAACTGAGCATCAGATACATCAACAGCTACCTGGATTTTCCACAACATCTCTGAACAACTGCAGGTGCCCAAGTCCTTTTAAAAGCCTGGCTTTGAGCATTTCTCCCGCTTACTTTAAATATTTTTGATACACTTTCACAAGGCTTAAATTCAAACTGAAGCTTTTCTCTGTCTCCTTGGGTGAAAGGCAATATTTATGCACACACTCAGAGGCACAGACATGTAAAAAACATACAGTGACACAGAATCACAGAATTAACCCCTGACCAACCACCTGTGACTTGAAGGGGGGAACCTCATAAGTGATTTAAGTGCAATTGTAGTCTGCTTGCAGGCAGAATGCTTCTAGACCTTCCAGAAGTGCAAAGCAGCATCTGTAGTAATAGTATTTTCCAAAGTGCTCAAAAACATGGTAAGAAGAGGCAAACTACAATGTGGGAAAATATGGACAGTGTGGAAACAGGGAGAGAAGCAGGACACAGTTTAACTTTCACAAAGTAGCTGTCACTTGAAATCACGAGCCATTTCCACAAATAAGACTCCTCCCAAATACGTTTCTTTCCCTGTCTTTAACAGCAGGTTTTAAGTTGAGTCTTACCCTTTTCAGACAGGTGAAAAAACCTGCATTATCTGCCAACTGAATCGGCATGGGCAAACCTTTACATCCACCTGGATCCTGCTGGGAAAATGTGACTGAAATTTAACTTTGTTGGTCCAAATAAAAGGAAATCCAGTGCACATCAGAAGTTTTACAGATGTTAATAAACAGTCCCACATGCAACTGAAATCAGCGTACTTGTCTTTGCCTGCAACTCCTAACCTTCTAGCAAGTAAACCCTTTCTCAGTGACCTCTAGCTCTGACTTCTTTCCAGCCTAGAACTGGTTAATTGCCTTCCCCTGTTCCTATTATTTATGCTACAATAGAAACCTCAAGCCAGGTCAGCCTTTTTGCAAGAAGCAGAAAATTATTTCAGTGTAAAGCTCTTTGTGGCAGAATATAACACAACAGACAGAAGAGCAGAAGGTCAAAACAGTGGCATAAGAAGCAAAAAGGCTTTAAGCTCAAGCTGAAGAACAGATCACCAGCAGGACCATAACCCAGCATCTCCCAGCTGGGGGCTCACTACAGCTGTTAGCCTGCTCTGCTCGGTTCCTAACACATAGCTTATGTGCCTTTTCAGCAAATCCATCACATAATCAAAGGAGGGTCTTTGCAGCATCTTCATCCTTGCCACAACACACAGCTATTCTCACTCATTTCCATTTCTTCCTTCTCTGACCTTACTTCATCTCTAGATCGAGGCACTGGAGGAAGACAGGGGAAAAGCATGAAAACGAAGTGAGTCAGCAGTTTCTGAGCAGCACACAGGCATTAGTCAGAGGTGATCAGGGTCCTCACCACAGTCAGATGTGAATGAGCCTAAGACCACCAAATAACAGAATGGTGAGCAAACTTTCCCAAACGCCTGAAAATGAATCACTGGGCAAGGCCACCCCACAGATAAAGCACTTCAGGGAAAAAACACATTCTCAGCTGCCACATACCAGTCCTGAAAGGCAACAAAGCACACAGGGTGCTGTTCTGTCACATTTCTAGTTTCCTTACAAAACGCCCACTGCATTCAGTACAGATGAATCAAACACACCTGATGAGACAGTTGCCTCGACTGGTATAATGTTTTCTCTAATAAGCAAGGCCCACAGTTGCAAAAGCTCTTCCTGAGTAAAGTATGTGCACAGTGCACTACTGTGCTCTGTTGCCCTCCTGCTCATCTGCTCCCTTATCAGGACACACTGACAGCCATTAGTCAGGGAAGTGGCGTGCCACATCACGCAGTGGAAATTTGAATTTTTAAAATTTAAGACCAAATTACTAATACAAGTTCTAAGGGCCACAAGTGCTCATCTGCAACACAAGAATAGTACCTTGCTACTCTCAGCACAGCTGTGACAGTGTCTTCCTGCACGAAGGGATATGAAGGGGTGTTGTTCCCAGTCTTCACCTTCCAGCAACAAAATCAAGGGTACACAACAGAAAAAACAACCCCTTTCAGCAGGGCAGAGTACAGCCCTAGGATTCTCATCCATCACCTGCGAGAGAACCCTTCTCCTACAAAACCCTTCTCTGTTACGGTACAGTAAGTCCATTAAACTGCGAGTGATGTACAACCACCACTTCAGGAGAGCACACCTCACTCAAGACAGATGGACGCTGCTTCAGTGCCTCTGCACTTGGGCTGGACAGAGCAAGACTTACCGTAAAAACAACCTCCCCACCAAAACGACACCTACTGAGTTTCAAGAAACACAGTTAATTACTGTGCTCTGGGCACAGCATTTTCTGTTCTGTGACTCTGAGCAAGTGCTACCCTCTCTGTGCAATTTTTCCACTCCTAAAATATGTTACTTTCACCTACTTGTGAGGCACTTACTAAAATCTGTTAAAGTGCTTGCCAACAACACAACTAAACTTTACTTAAGAGCAACCTTTATCCATAAGCAGCTTGCAATACCTTCTCTCTTCTCTGCAGGCTTCCTAAAATATTCTTCCACATGAAACCTGGCCCTGTCATCCATAAAACACAAAGTTTCATTTTTTGATACAGCTTATTCGGGCATTGTTAATGCAAAACATTAATAGGGAAGAGCAAAGCTACACGTATTTACACAAATTTCTAAAGTGAATAAATATGTGTTTTAATCCATGGTATTTGGAAAACCACAGCATTGTATCAGATACAAGCAGGTAGAGAAAGTCAGAAAATGACAGCAAACATTTAAGCACATCAACTATTCTAGCGATCCATGCAGTCAGTCTTTACACAGAAGTAATCCTGGCATACTTAAACAGACCTCTGTACGTTCACACCAATCTTATCCTTCATATGAGAAGTTAGAGAAAAAAAGGCTGAAAAATTCAGCTTAAGTCGTTTCACAACAGTTTCTCTACTCCACCAGTTTTTAACTCTTTTGCTACTCACTCTAGTGTGAAGTCATTACCAGTACAAGCAGAGGCTACAATCGCCTGGTACAGCTTCCTGGGTCAGAGGCATCACTGTTTTAAAATAAATGCTTGGATTTTTTTTGTTTGAGAGTTTCTGGCATCATTCTACCTTCTTGTAAAGCACTTTCAGTTTTCATGTAGCAGCAAGGTTGCTCTCTCCCACACAAGCACCTGCATAAGGTACATCATTCTTAGATGTCTGCACAGGGACTTGAAACACCACTTTTAGAAATGTGCAACAAAGATAAAGACCAGAAGTCTTGGTGTGACATTGTTGAAACAGACTCTTTCGTGGGTTGTCTTTTCAGCTATTTGAGTGAGTGGTCACTTGTTGAAATAAATACTAAAAAGTATTACTTGTTATTTAAGTAATCTTCACCACACGGTATCAGGCGACACACCTTAAGTCAGTTTATGGTCATTATTTAATTCGGCTTAAATATCTTCATGAACAGATGCCGACGGGTGAAAGGCAGCGCTCCTACAACACGTGAGCACATCACCAGGGAGGCAGACTGCCCCTCTCCCCCGCCTCAGCTCACGGACTCCCGGGTACGGCGGGCGGAGCAGCCGCCACGACCGCCCCGCGCCCGAGCCCGCCCGCTCCGGACCCCGCCGGGGCACGCCGCGCCCGCTCGCTGTGGAGCGGCGGCAGCGAACAGGCGATGGCACCCGCCCGTTCCCAGGGCAACCGCACCGCCCGCCCCATCCCCGGCCGCCG
>VZTI01004791.1:1449026-1507121 GCA_013397865.1 Struthidea cinerea
CGAGCGGCACCGGCCGCCACTACTTTACACGCGGCGGGAGCGGGCGGGCGGCTCGGGCGGGGCCGCCAGGCTCCACCCGCCGGGCGGCTCCACTCTGGGAACAGGGCCCCCTCGCCTTCCCTCCCCGCCGTCAGTATGTCACTTCCTCCTGGGGCGGCGGGAGTGGGCGACCCCTCCCCGCCCCTCCGTCGCTCGGTCCTCGGGGAGCCGCCGGAGCGGAGAAGGAGAGCTCCCGGCGCCGCGCCGCGTGTGAGGAAGGGCGGCGGGCTGCGAGGAGCGAGTGGGAGCCGGGGAAGCGGCGGCCCGGGGGAAGGGGGGCGGCGTAGCGCCCGTTCCCTGAGGGACGCCGGCGCTGATCGCGGCTGACTGCTCGTCATCCCTTACCGGGCCAAACGCGGGGTGAAGGTGGAGCGGGGGCTGTCGCGGGGTGATGCGCACCTGTGACTAGCTTACCCTTCAAGTAGAAACCGGGCAACAAAAATCAGCTCTACGGCCTGAATGCTGTGGAAAAAGATAAATGCCGTGGCAGCCATCCAAGCACCGAGTACCCTGACACACAATATTCACTCTATGTGACAACGCGAACATTTGCTGCTAGGCTCTGATTGTGGAGTGAAAGGCAGCTTCCATGAATTGAGAACAGCAGGAACTGAGTCTATTATAAACACCCAAAGCATTGGAAGGTGATGGTGGCTGGGATGACACATCACTGGGACAGCACTGTCAGCTCCTGGGTGTCTGGTTATACCAGGACTGGAGGGCTCCCGTGTCTGGGGGCTGGCAGGTGATGAGCTGGATAGAGCAAAGCCCTGTTGCAGACCCGGTCCATACCGGCCGCGTAGAATCCCCCTTGACCCTCAACGTAAGATGAACGCAAATTGAACACTTGTCATGGTTTAATTCCAGTCGGCAACTACTGGCTAGGCATCAGTCAGTGTCTGCTGAGGAACTGTACCGTGCATCGCTTGTTTTTCTGGGGTTTTATTCCTCTCTCCTTTTCATTACAGTTGTCGTTGCTGTTGCTATTATCATTAGTACCATTGCTCTTAGGGAGCAGTGATAGCAAGGCTGCTGCTCAGGGGAGGAAAAGCCTGGAGCTGAGGGTAGCCACACCACAGGCAATGTAGTCACTAACCAGAGCACTTTCCCACAATATGAACAGGGCAGTGGCAGCATAGTACAGCTCCACTGACTGTCCTAGACAAGATGAAGCAATGAAACAAGTGTAAAGCTCCTACCAAGAGCAGCAGAAGATAAGGCTGCAACTGGAAACAGAGCTACAATAGGATTGGGAAGCAAGGCAGGAGACCAAACCAAACATGTATGCATCTACTAGAAAGCTCTGACAGGGACTAAGGGCCAGACCTGGGCTTAAATGGAGCCCTGGCTCCTGGGCAGTGTGTGTGGGTCCCAGGTGAGGCTGGTCAGGGCTATCAAGATGTAGCTGGGCCATCAGTGCCCTGACAGGTTCCTGCTGATGGGATGTGTTGAGTGTACTGTTCAGGAGGTCAAGATTTAGTCACCTTCTTCCCATTTGGTCATGAAGGAGTTGCATCCAGCTCACTGACATTCTCAGGCCAGTGGTCTAGCTGCTGAACTGCTACGTGGAGAGAGATTAGTAAAGGAAATTTCCCCAGCCATACTTTAAAAGTCTGACCCTGTGGCTGCATTTTGAAAAAGGGATAATTCCAGGCAGAGGTAGAAGAAGTAAAATCCATGGATGAGGTACTTAATTATGGAGAATGGCTGGGTTTGTAGCACTGCTGTGTCCAAAGCATCCCTGACCACCTACTTGAAGCAGCTTTGTATACTACACATACAGATTCTTGGGGTGTTATTCCAAGGTATCTTAGCGTCTAGATGTTATGTGGAGAGCCAAGGGTCCGAAAGTCAGGCACCCTGATGCTCAGTGTGGTAGTTTCTGAACATCTTTTACTTAGCTTTTCTTGAAACCAAACTCTCTGCAGCTGATTATTTGTATGTTCTGATTTTCTGTGAGGCCATAATAAAAATCTGTCTTCTTACTTTCATTAGTGTTAAGTTGCAGCTGAATGTAATAGGTTTTATGGATGCTTTACACCTGAGAAAACTTTCCATTGGAGATGCGAATTCTAGTTTTGATACAGTACATCTATTTGTCAAAAGCCTAACCAGGAAAACATGAATAATAAAACCCTCTTATTTAAGTTGGGGATTAAAAGGTAAATCTTATGAAGCTGTTAGATACTGTGGTAATGACTGAGAGTGAAGAGCACGTAGAAAAAAATACTTCTGTGTTAAGAGCAGGTCTTGTGATGTCCTTGCTGAGTATTTTTTAGGTAGTGGAACAAGGAGGATAAAAAGGAATCAGATTTTCTTCCTGTAAGCTCTGCCCTGCAGAGCACTGAATGGAGAATGTCTTAGGTTTGGCATTTCTTGTTCTGAGTGCTTGGTTTGCAACCTCAATGCAGTTTTTTTCCTTGTTGCAGGTGGATATGCAAATACTTTATTTACATTGGGCAAGATTCAAGAGTTGAGTCAGGAACTTACTTGATGGATGCCTCCCAGCTATCTATCACTGTGTGAAATGGGTGATTTTCAGTGAGTTTCCCTGTAAGAAATAAACATAACAAAAACATGATAACAGCAACAATAACAAAACAAAACCACAGAAACGAACCCCAAACCACCCCCTCCTCTAGTCTCGCTGGGCAAAGTGTGCACTCCAGTCAATGAGGAACCCAGGTATCTCTCATGACTGAAGCAAAATTGACTGCTTGCTGGTTCTCACAGCTGGACCCCAACCCTGCTCACCACATGCACTTTTAAATGACTTGTGAATTCGACTTCAGAAATTTTATTGCAGGCAAAAGCTTGTCTGTCCTGGAAAGTTCTGCAGTGCTGCCTATGCCAGCCTAGAGGGAAGATGCAGCACCCCGGCTGCTGATGCTGCCAAACTGGGAGGGTGGATACTAAATAGGGATATACTATGATACACTGCCATGAGCAGCTGGACTCAAGAAGTCCAGTTTGCTCTTGCTGCATGTCTTACAGCTAGAATCTGCAATATCTGATAAGGCGTGGGTTATAAAAGGCTAATTTCCTGCATTTAAAAGCATTCATAATGGTCCCCTTCTGTGTAGACTGAGTGTAATAAAGGCTGAACTGCAGGCTGTCCCTCCATACTGGCAATAACAGGAAGTCTTTCCTGGGCTTGGCTTATCCATCTTTATGAAAACTGTGGGAAAGTAATTGTGTCTGAGATCTCTGCTGCTTTTTGGGGATTGATTAAAATCAGCTAACAAGGTCAGGGATTATAGTAAGGACTGGTGTGTGTAGTGTGACTGCACAATCCTTTTCCACTAGGAAACCACATGAAAATATCTATACATAGGTCAATATATGCTGACAGTTTATTTAAGTATAATAAAAAATGAAAAACCAAAAATGAACCGTACTGATGCAGTGCATTGTTGTAATGGTAGAAGTCCTGAGGCGGATGCAGGTGTACCAGTTTAAATGGGCCAGTGGTGGAGTGGTGTTGAAAATCAGACCCACTCCCTGTGTAACTCATTTTTCTAGGTGAGTTTTTCAAGTGTGGACTAACCCCAGCTGTGACACCTGCCATCTTCTCCTCTACCTCAGCTGTACAGTGGATCCATTGTTTTCATATAGAAACTCCCACTTCCTTTCAAAGAAGCCACGCAATACTCACAAATGGAAACATTCTGTTAAAACTAAGCCCTGGGGCCACAGTTAATTTTAGAATAGACTCATTCTTTAGTTGAATAGGCATTAGCAAAAGAGCTAATGTGTGAGATGTGTTACAGGAATTTAAGCTCCAGACTGTCCAATTTGACCTTTTACAAAGTCTAGTCCATACAGAAGGAATACTGACTGAGATGCCAAAACCCGTTTCTTTGAACGTTAACTCTTTCAGCATGCTTTATTTTCTGCAACAAGTATTTGATTACTAATCAATTACGTAAATTCTTTATGATCTTTAAAGAATACCATTCCTTTAATAAATACCAAGGATCCTACCATACATGATGTCCCTGTTACGTCCGAGACGCATAAAGAAAACGACACAGAGTCCAGGCTTATGAACAAGTGGAAGCTGAAGCGCTTTAATAATTTTCTGACTACTATATAGGATAGATCGCAAAAAGTGTGTTGAATGGCAATAGGTAATTGGTTCCTCAGCCATCCACCCCTTGAGGGGATTGGCCAAGTCCTAAGATACCTATTCCAAAATATTTTCAAAGTCAAAGCCATAACAATCTTGCAAAACAGCTTGCAGGTGCAAGAAGTTTATGAAACTGTGACCTTGTTTAAAATAGTTTACATAGGAAAGACAGTCTTCTCACAGAATATTGAGAAAAGGCTGAAGAATCTCTCTGCTTCTAGCTTTTTAGCACCTACAACATAATGCTTTCCAAATCACTCATTTCAGAATTACACCAAATATTTTCACATCTGCTGACATCCACAAAATAAATACTCCTTACATATGTAAAAATATTATTTCTGTAGCTGTTTTAAGTATTCAGCTTGAGCTTGCCTATGAGGAGGAGAGGATCCTTTGTTTCTCTTCACACATGTATCTAATACAAACGTCACAGATTTGTTTTTCTTGTTTTCTTAAAGCTTGATTAAAATGAAGACTGCTACATGGACCACTTTGGGCCCAAACGTGGTGACTCAGGTGACTGGCTTTAGATATACCTACATGTGCAGGTGACAGAGCAGATATTCTAGACACACACACACACACAGAGAGACATGCATGCGCACACATTCACACACATACAAACACCTACCCCATGACAGGAGGAAATCTTGGAGCTCTGATTAAATGTGGTTCAGAGTGTGACAAAACGGTGAGGGCTTCGATGGCACCTTGGAAATGCAGAGATGCAACATCTGTTACTGGCATGGCCATAGGTGTACGTGGGTGGAATTCCTCTAAGACCTTAGAGGAAAGATCACTTTGAAGCTGTGAAGGTAAGGCTTGTTTAGAGGGTACTCAGGAAACTGCGGAAAAGCTCAGATAGGAAGCTGCAGAAGAAAAATCCTGGTCTGAACATTTGGAAGCTGGAGTAGCACAGACCCTGTAAAAAGAAATGCTGTTTATGCACAACTTTGTTTACATCAAGGAAGCACAGCACACTGGCTGCTCTCCAGGTCTTCAAGGGCAATACCTAATATGCATATGTAGTTACACAGACATTTACAGTCAGAAACAAATCACACAATTATTCTTATTGCTTGCATATGTACATTGCCTCACCTAGAAGAGGAAATAACTACTTCAGTACGATGAGGACGAGGCTGCTTTATGCCACAGTAGAGTGTAGAGATGAGCTGTGTGAGCCATTTTGAGCTTTGTACAAACTTACATGAAATGGCAATCCCTGCAATAAGTGTGGTCCTCTTGATCTAGCTTGTAATTAATTCTGTAGCAGTGTCCTCACCCTGTGAATGGCTGTATCCTCACCCCGCCCATAAAAGACAGCAGCTTTAAGCCATACTTACAGCGTTGATCTTCACTCTGCCAGGTAACAACTCGAGCTCCATTGTCAAATTTACATTGAAGTTAGTGTTTGATTATCCGTTCAATCACACAGAATTGGAAAGTTCATTTAAAAAAACTTTTAAGAAGAGCCAGGAAAAATACTCATCCTGATGCATTGCTCACTGAAGAACGTATTGCCTGCTGCAGCTCTTCTCACCAAACCTGCACCACGCTGTCCATACTGGAGACACAAGACAGGACTCAACTCTCATCAGCTGTAGCTGTCTCCATGCTGTGTTCTCCTGTGTGCTGCTTTTGTAAAGACAGCTTTATCTGACAGGATTAAGGGAGCTATTTCCCAAGAAGGGTCTATTTCCCAAGAAAATTATGGGATAAACCATGGTTTGAGTGCTAGGAAATAATCACTATGCAATGGTCTTTATATAGGGTCTTTATATGGATAGTAGATATAATTTTTTCAGTTTCTGTATAGTCTGATGCATTTGAAGAGCAGATTTAGGTCAGTTTTTATTCAGTGTACTTTAGTAGAGCCCACAAATGATTCATAAATGTCCTACACTTTAGAGACATTGTGTGAAGTATGGTTCTTGCTCACTCAAGTGTTAAATTTAGTAGTACACCTTATAGACTAATACTCTCTGTCAGCAAATTTGACTCCTCAAAAATGGAGCTAACTGGCATTCTATACTGTTACTTTCTTTCTCATAATAAGCCACTGGTTGATGAAATAGGTTTTTAAATAAAAAGACATTAGCTAAGAGCTGATTGGGTAAAAACTGAATACTTACAGTTTTTGTAAATGTCTGTTACACACATTAAGGAATGAAAAAATTTGGAACATCATATTTGGTACTAAATTGCAGAATATGGTACTTGATAACAGGAAATACAAACAGCATTAGCAGCTCAGGACTTAGAGAAAAGGAGTAAAAGAGCCAGCTAAGGTCTTCTACTGGTTTTGCCTTGGGCTGTCAAATATTTGTGATGCAACTGAAAAAATACAGTGCACTACAGACTGCTTTATCTCAGTAAATGGAGCAAATCTGTGTTCTGCGTGAAAAGAGTACAGGACATTATATTTCCTCTAATTTCTTCCTGTTGACTTTTCTTGTCCACTGAATTGATGGTTTAGGGAACCTACATATTTCCAGTGTCCCAAGAGGGGACAGGTCTTAGCTTCTAATTTTCTATAATTTGGCCTGATCTTGCTCCCAGTGTCATTTCCTTGGTTTCCGTAGATGCAGACACAGCTTCAGAACTGGCTGTTGAATAAGGATACTGTATTAAGAAAATTACTAACTTCCAGAGAAAAAGAAAATAGTTCCTGAATCTAAAACTCTTAAATGAGTATGGAAACCTTAAAACAGAAGTGTTTTTACATAAAATAGTTGAAAATCTCATGAAGGCGTCTGATCATCCCTTGGCAGCAGTTGCAGAAAAAGAAAAGTGTCCACAAAATGGAAAGAAGACTGGACACCTGGGAGAAAAATGACAGAGTTGTTCTCAGAAGCCCAGGCCTCATCATGCTTAGGATATTTCAAACACCACAGTGCTCATAAGACAGTCTGTAATGAAAAGAAAATGTTGTTGAAAGAATGATGTTATACTTTCTGAAGTGAAATTGCCTCAATGTGAAAGATTTTCTGTGTGCCTTGCTGGCTTCTACTGATCATTTACCTGTGAATACTAACCCTAGTGTTTTATACATGTTTGGTTCCAGTTCTGTATCATGCCATGCTATCCCGCAGCCTGTTCATGGGGCAAAATTTAAAAGGATCTGTTGGCGATCTAAGAAAGGCATGTAATCCAGGGATACGTTTTGGTAGAAGCAAACTAGGTAATATTGCCACACCACTTCAGAGGCTCTCTATAACCACTATCAGTCACAAAAGATCAGGCCGTTTCTGTAAGAGCTTGCTTTTGCCTGCAGCTGCTCCCATGCAATGTCTGTACTCTTGTCCACTTCAGTCCTAAGTGTGGCTTCCAGCACAAATCACAGCAGCCCCCAGCAGTGTTTCAGTGAAAGGGCCCTGGTTCTCTGTGTACACTAGAATTCCATCCTTCCATCATTTTGGTTTGTGTTGGAAGGGACCTTTAAGATCATTTAGTTCCAACCCCCCTGCCATGAGCAGGGACACCTTCTACTGGACCAGGTTGCTCAGAGCCCCACCCAGCCTGGCTTTGAACACTTCCAGGGATGGGGCATCCACAGCTTCTCTGGACAACCCGTACCAGTGCCTCACCACCCTCAGAGTAAAGAACTTCTTCCTGATATCTAATCTAAACCTACCCTCTTTCTGCTTAAGGCCATTCTCTCTTGTCTTATCACTACATGCCTTGTAAAGAGTCCCTCCACAGTTTTTTTGTAAGCCCCTTTCAGGTGCTGAAAGACCACAATGAGGTCTCCCTGGAGCCTTCTCTTTTCCAGGCTGAACAGCCGCAATTTTCTCGACCTGACTTCACAGGAGAGGAGCTCCAGCCCCCTGATCATAATTTTGGCCCTCCTCTGGACTGGCTCCAGCAGATTCATATCATTCCTATATTGGGGCTACCAGAGCTGGATGCTGCACTCCATGTGGGGTCTCATGAGAGTGGAGTAGAGGAGGAGAATCACTTCCTTTGACCTGCTGGCCACGCTGCTTTGGATGCAGCTCAGAATCCATCTTTGCTTCGTGGCACAAGCTGCCCCATGGTATCTTCCTCCCTTCTGTTGTTTGATTCTGTGAAAAGCAAGCCGAGGCTAGGGGATAACTAGGGGTATGACAACAGGGCGTGGAGCTAGTCAGCAGTCTGAATCCAGCAAAGGATGGTGGCAAATCACTCTGTTTATTCAGGCAACTCCTTCATAGTCAATGTGACACTGCATTGTGAATTTGCAATTGCCATCCACTTCCTGTGGAAAAAAATCACTGCAATAGATAGTAGATAGCAGGCTCTTACAAATCATTGGCAGGCTGTTCTGAAACCAGTCCTCAGGTTCTTTGAGCATCACATTGCTTGAAACTGCTGCGTCCCTTGTCACCAGTTTATTACATTCATCAAACCCAAGACAAAGGCCTTGCTCCAAATACCTCTCCTGCAGGAAACTGTGCTAAGTGACCTTATGGATAAATGCCCAAATGGCTCAGCTGGAAATTGGGCAGTAGTCCCACTTGGCCCTGAAGGAGTGAACCTCCATGAAATGGCCACCTAAACCTGGTACTAAGATACTAAGGTGGTACCTTAGAACAGTTGCTAGGTGTGGCCTTATCAGAGGGCTTCCTGCTTCACAAATGCCTCATGAAAAACTGTTGGATACAGTACATGGAATGGACTGTTTTCTGAGGAAGATTGACTTTATATCTCAACATCAGAATTGCTTAACTAGGCATGTTTTTGTATTAGAAAGTATAAAAACCTCAACAATGAAGTTTTATAGAAAATGCGGTAGGAAACACACGAGTACCAAAGCTGAGTGCAATATATGTCAGATAATTTATGTGTGATATATTAAAGACTCATGGGGACAAAGGACCTGGGTTGCTATTAGGAGGCACCTCTTGCTCTATGGAGAGTCCTCAGCGTCATCCTACTGTCATTTGTCACAGGAGTTCAGGTGCCCCAACCTCAAGCCATCAACGTTAACAAATAAAAGGCTTGTTGTGCACACACACATCCTGGTGAGCCCATGTCCTCATCAGCTCCTGAGCTCAGCCCCAGCTGTTTGATGCAGGTTTAACACAACCGTTCTCAGAGTGATTTGACACTATTTAATTTGTGTGCTGACTTCCATGCCAGCAGTATGTTATTAATCCTACAAACCACACTAATTTATATTTTTTTCCAACCCGAATAACATAGCTAATGTCATTTCCTACTCATCAACTCCCAGATGACTAAGAATCACTGGTCCAGGAAACTGTGAGCTCTAGGATCTGTCAGTCAGTCACCTGGCAATTCAACCATAAAACATAAGCACTCTACTGCTTTTTACACTTTCGTGAATCACAGGTGCCTCAAGTATTTACAATATAATCAACAAAGCCTGCTGCCTCCTAGGCTTGGTATCCATAATGGTAGCATGAATCAGAATTGGCTACACTAACTGCAGTAAATCAACAGCACTGAGCAATCCCATTTCATTAATAAGAGCATCTCATCACCAGCTGCTCCTTGGAGACAAATGGCTGCATCTGGCTTCCTAAACATTGCTTTCTCTTGCCACCCCCAGGGACTAGTAGCATTTGAGACATCAGTGACCTCATAGTCTGAGTTTTTTGTACATTGGAAATGTCTTTTCTCTCCTGATGTCTGGTTTTCCCATCCTTTTTCTTCGCAAGGGGAATCACAAACTGTAAAATAAAATCTAAAAAAGAAAAGAAAAGTGTTTTTTTCCCAACACAGATAGAATGCCAAAACCTGTAACTGAAAAATATCCACCTCATACTAGCACTTTTCCAAGACCTGCATCAGGCAGTGTGATATCATCCTGACAATTGTGATGTCATCCTGACAACTATTTAAAAAGTCTGTTGCCAGAGGGATAACTTTCTACTTGGCAGGTATGAAATGCTTTTTCCTCTCATATTTCAAATACCTTATTTAGGCAAAGAATTTAACCCTGAAACCAAATCCCATGCACTGGCACTGGTCAAATGATTGCAATCCTAAGTGGACCTTCCCTCCTGCATTGATTTGTGCCTAGGGATCTTACCCCAAATCCTTTTGAAATTACTAAGGCTTCTAGAAAGGCAAAGGGTTTTGCCAGTCCTCAGTTTAGTGCAGTGTAAGGGTCTTACAGTCGGTGTTACATTCCCTTACCAAGACACATCGACTTTTAAACAGCAATGTCCTGTGCGTGCAGGAGTCTCCATCATATGAGAAAACAAGTGGTGTTTGCACAACCTCATGGTAAAGACTTCTGCATGGAGTGGTAGGCTTCATCCAACAGCCGTAAGAGATTCCTGGGCTTCTGTGCTGAATCCCTGTGTACCACAGATGGAGGGGTCCAGCTGCTTTCGTAACATTTTGTGGATTTTGCCACTGAGTTTCAGCTCTTCTCTAAATGGAACAGGACCTTGTGGGAATATGATGTGTCTCTGAGAGTAACCTCCCCTCTGACTGTGTCTGTTACTACAATAGAGCTCAGAGAAGTGAGGTGGGAGGGAGGAAATACCAGCCACCTGGGTCCTGACACTTTTAGGGTATGGACAGTCTTCTCCTGACCACTAGACAATGTGAAGCACAATTAGTAAGAACTGCTAAAATATTGCTGATAGTACTCCACAGCGAAATGGAGGCAACAAGTGACAGGTTTTGGCAGCAGAAGTTGTTTAATTCTGTGGGTGAACTGTTTTATTGTAAAGATCTTTGGGAGTCTAAAAGCCATTTCTGAGCTAGGAAATGGAGGCAAACAAATAGACAAGATGCATCTTCCCACAAGAAAGTAGTTCTTGAAAGCCTTGGCCAAATTTTTTTACTTAAAAGCAATTCAAGTTTGTTTCACTTTTCTTTTAGTTTCCTGTATCCTTAAATTGTGCCTAGAAGCTGGTTATTAAGAGTGCACTTTTGGAAGCAGAATCATCAGTACTTTTGAAGTAATTTAAAGAAAATTACTTTGCAGCAAATGGAAGCCAGCACAGTAATGGCAGAGGGAATGAGTTACCACAGAGCAAATGCTCAGGAGGTAAAACACAGTAAGGTAAAACTTCCCTGAATTTAGATATCAGCCCCTATGATTACCTTGCACTACTGTGTGTGGCACTCAAGCTGATAAAAATAGAGTTATTAAGAAGATCCCTAAGTGTTTGTGGAACAGTTGATTGCATCATCTTAATTAGACAAGAGCAGAATTCCTTAATGTTGTGTTCTTCTCACTACCTGGGTGACTGCAAATCACTTTGGGAAGATTGTGGCAGCTCTGGGGTGATTTGGGGTGGGTGGCAATGGGATGGACTTGCAGCTCTGAAGAGAGAAAGCTATGGCCTGGCCTGACATATATCTGGTCAATGTAGAATGTAGGAGCTTTGCCTTCTGATGGCTAAATATTTATCAGGCCATGAACTATAAATAGGTATAGCTGTTTAACTTATGTCCACCTGGTGTAGCACCATGAGTTTCTGTGACACTCGGTACTGGCTTCCACTAGAGAAGAGACTGCGGCCCTTGATCTGTGCTTTGCCAACAGAGCTGGGGGGCTTTTCAGCAGACAGACTCTGGGAAATTTCACAGGGGCACTTTCAGACATTATTGGTCTTCTGTCCATCTTTCCTACCCTCTTGGGTTATTGATCCTCTGGAAGACAAAGGAGCAACATGTGCCTCTGTCTTAACTGTCCCAAGGCATAGGCCAAATTTTCAAGAAAATCACCCTGGAAGGTGAAGTGCTCAATGCTGACCATTCATTGGAAAACAGCAAGTAACAGAAGAAGGGCAGGGCACTCAGACGGGCACAGGAGTGTCTTCAGCCACTTCAGCAAAATTCTTCAGAGGACATTTGCCAAGGTCCTTGCTGACATTGGATCTATGCAGAAAGGTGTAGAAGGTACAGTGACTGACTTGCCACAGTTACCTCCCAAGGAGATGGAAGAAGGCACAGATGCGATCTTGAAATGATTCTGAGTAGTAAAATGTGGCTATGGCATGAGATTTCAAACTCTGTAGAACTAGTAAGTGTTTTAATGCAGTGTTTCAGTTTTGATTTATATGTTACACACACACTTAAACAGCTAAAGGGATGTTGCAAAGTCAGCCACTCAAAGCTGGAAGTGCCAGAATTAAAGTGACCTTTGTAAATTTACTGCCTCCTCTGTGGGTCTTCATATGTTACGTAGCTTTCAGTTCACATGGCTGCCCAGTCCTTTTTCCACAGACTGTCACATATTCAGAGCAAAGACCAAACAAGTCTCATTTAACGAGGAGTTGTTTAAAACTGTTTTATCATCCTCGTTCAATGTTTGTGGCAGCAACACTAGCTAATATTTATGGTGTGCTGTTTAAACCCTCATGGGTGTTTTTTTGTTGTCATAGTACTCAAGTCTGTTTTCACAAATTGTCTGTGAATTGAAGCCAGGGTCATGAATCTGATCCTGCCATTGTTACCCCAAGTGGTGAGTAACTTCCTTCATGATTACTGGTGCTGCTGCTCTTCAGAAAAAGGAAAGAGAATTCAGGTCTGATTTATAGCTGGTGTTTTGTGCTTCTTCTAAATGCTCCCCTCCTTGCACCAGAAGGGTATGTGGGAACATGACAGTCATCATCTGGGATGAGTTATGTTCTCACCAGAGATACAGAATGAACTTAAAATCAAGTGCAAAGAGAAGGAATCAGGGTTGTCAATAAGAGAGGAGTGTCATTAAGTCCAGCTATTGTTCTGCACGTGCAGTTTTTCCATTACCTTTTTTTACAGTGTCCAGTCACATAAATCCTCGTGTGCAGTTTCTTTTAGTCATAATGCTTGGCACTCCTGGCTGGTAGAGACTGAAATATGCAGAGGCAGCCTGAACAACAGCAGACGAAAGAGATGATAAAATTGTTTTATCATTCTACTTAACAGCTTCCTTTGTACTATAACGCAGGACATTTGATACCCAGCCATTTGTGTGTACAGGGTCAAAACACTGTCCCTTAGCTATAATAGCTACCAGTGTAATTAATGAAAATTACAGTGTCCGGATCTAAGAGATTGTAATGGCAAAAGGAAAAAGCATGCCTATTACTTTATAGCAAAGCTCATCCAAATGTGTATAGACATTGGGACAATTTCAGCTAGACAATTTTCAGCTTCCAAACTGAAATTTCCTACCGCTGCTCACTCTTCAAGATGTAATTCTTGGTGAAATTAAAAGATGCTTGTTTCGTTTATTTAAGGTGACAAGAAGATGAAACTGAAGCCAAAGAATCTCCTGGAGTTGGTTGGTTTGCTTTTTTTTTTTTTTTGCTATCAAATGAGATATGTTGAATAATATTTGGAGCAATTTACTACTGAAGGAGCTATTTTGTCACAGAATAATTCTGCCAGAGATTTCTGCAAGTACACATTAATGCATTTTTCTCAAGGCCAGGCAAGTCATCAGATGCGGGTAGAATGCATATTCCGGTGTTTTTCATTTCCAGTGTTGGTTGATATGTCTATAACAATGTTCATTGTTGATGCAAAGACAGCAACATTTTTGATTCAAAGAATGGATCCTGACCAAAGTGTTGCTCCTGTATTTGTGGTAGTTCAGCAGGTTTTTGGTACCACCACTTAGGAAATTTGCAATTCAAGATTTGCAATGTCTGTAACTAGGAAGTAACAAAGGGACAAAGTTGTACATAAAAAGTTTATTTTTTCCTTTCTCACTAAAGTGGGACATGATCAAACTTCAAAGGATCTATAGCTACATAAGAAGATTTTAATATTATTATGTTTGCTCCCAGAGTATGGAAGTCTTATGGTTTCCAGAAACAGTAAACCCTATTTTGGAGCAATGGTTTCTGACAAGCCATTGCTGTCTGCAGAGCAATGGCTTCAGGTGCACTGAAGCCACTAACCTGGTTGTACTGACATTTTTTTAAAATGTTTGAGGTGTTTTTGAGTAATTTCCTGACCAGTGAAGTAGTTTTGTTTTCTTTCTGGAAAAAAAAATTCTGTACAAGAGCTTAGGAGGGTTTTTTATTCCTTTCTGCACAAAGAAAGGAGAACTTTATCAATGCTATAGAGTAGTAGATATTCCAAGAAG
Source organism: Struthidea cinerea (assembly GCA_013397865.1). Classification (NCBI taxonomy): domain Eukaryota; kingdom Metazoa; phylum Chordata; class Aves; order Passeriformes; family Corcoracidae; genus Struthidea; species Struthidea cinerea. The sequence goes on from VZTI01004791.1 coordinate 1,463,246, forward strand.
CATATAGAGGGGATAAAATCATATATGCTATACCTCCTTAATATTCTCCTCAATGTCTGTAAAATGCAATTTATTTAGTCCCTATTCGGTGTTATAAGACAGAATTCTGGGGAAAATGCTTAAGGGTGCATAAATGACAGAAAAGGCAAAATACTATTGTAACTTAAGGTTTCTTAGGTATTGCAATAAAGACTGGAAAAAGTTCTTTCAAAAAGTGTCTCATTTAAGTTTTTAGAAAAAGTTATTATCTAGCAATATAGCTTATATTCTGGCAATCACCATACTACAATGATTCCAATAAAAATGAAGCAAAACATACTTTTTAAAATCCCGTATGAGATGTTAAACTAAATAGGATAATACAAGGATGTGATTATGTGGCAGTATTTCAAACACTGGCACTTACTGATAAAAAGCCATTATAATCCCCTCTGGAAACTCTTCCTATTCCCTCCTTGCTGATAAATGGGCCCAGCCTGGAATCCGGCAGACTGAAGAACAAGATCACTGAAAGCCACCTTTATGTCTTCCCTGCTGTCATCTTTCCCCTGAGTGTTACATTCTTTGAAGCTGCATGAAGTGATAAAGTTGATTCTATAATCCCTGTTTCACTGGGCTACTGCCACTCCAGAAAACAGTTTGGCTGTAGTCAGCTGTGACTCAGATGTCCTCCCTGGTGAGCTGGGAGGTGCATTGCCTTTGTCCTGGTGATCTTTAAATAGTAGCCAAAAGCAGGCAGGCTGCTGCTGGTGTCATCCCATCAACTCGAGACACTTAATGGAGATAGCTGAGTTAGGAGCGTGGTTGCTCCAAACTTCATCTGTAGTCAAGAGAGAGACAGGCAGACACTTGGTGAAAATGAATCAGATAATTTATATAATCTTCATCACTGACGTGTTTTAATTAATGCCAACCTTATTCTCCCCATGAGTCAGTCAAAACATCACTCAATAACACCACAGGAAAGGCCCAGCTTTTGGGTTGAATCCAACAAACTTCTTCATGCTTCCTGTAAAGCCCCAAAAGGGGGGTGGAGTGGGTGTGTGTTAATCCATTTACCAGAACCACCTATCCAAATTTATCCAATAATTTTCCCTGTAAGTTAATGGGGAACTTCTGATCTCAATTTGAAGCAGAAATTAAGACTGGACTGGGAATGCTTAATGCTTTGTGTAGCCATCATTTAATGATAAAATGAGGCTGTTTAGCCTCCTCAGCTTCATCTCTGATTCTGCTCCACACCCCCCAGTAGCTTGGTGAGAATTTTGTGTAGCTGTCTGGGGTTTGGCCTACCTTCTTTGCTGTCTCCATCTGTCTGTCTGTGCAGCTGTCTGTCAGTCCTCCCACAGAGGCTTTTCAAAGTTAGCCAAGTTTTGCTAAGTAATTTATGAAAGTAGCCTGCCAGTCAAGTAGAGAAAACCTGTGAATGCTCGCACTGAGGGAAAAAAGCCCTTAGTCCTTAGTTCAGGCCATTTTTGGCTCAGAGCATTAGCGACCCAAAGCAGGAGAGGATGCCTGGTGCCATGACCACAGGTGTAGCAGCATCCTGTGCTGGCCGCTGTAAAGCAAGCTCGGCACTGGGTCTGGCTGGTTCAGACCTGATTCTCCTCCTAGCACCTGGTGTGGTGCTGTGTTTTGGATTTGTGACTAAAAGACAGTTGATAATGTACGAGTGTTTTATCTGATGCCGAGCAGTGCTTGCACAGCATCAAGACTTTCTGTTTTTCCCACTCTGCTACCTCATTGAGTAGCTTGGGGCTGGGCAAGAGCCTGGGAGGAGACACAGATGGGGCAGCTGACCTGAATTGACCAAGGCAATATTCCAAACCATATAACATCATGCCCATCAATAAAACCCAGGATGCTGTCTTTCTAAAGTAGCCATTGCCCAGAGACTGCCTGGGCATCCATCTGCTTGTGGAAGGTGGTGAGTGAATGCTTTTGTATCACTATTATTTTTTTCATACTTTCAGTTATTAAACTGTCTTTATCTTGACCCGTGAGGTTTTTTCTTGCTTTTTCTCAGCGTACTCTCTCCCCAATTCTGCTGGGTGTGGGAGTGAGTGAGCATTTGAGTGGGTACTTAGCTACTGGACAGGGTCAACCCACTGCATTAATCTACATCTACATGAGTTCTACCAATAACAGCACAGATGAACCTTCAGGATAAAGAGCTGAAACATGTTTGGCAAACAATTCAATAACTTGCCACACTGGAGGTATTCAAACCCAGATGCATTGAACATAGCAGATTTACAGTACTGTAAAGTAGTAAAAAAAAGCTCATGTAGCACATGAAAAAAACGTTTAGAATACAAACACACATGGGGTGATTATCAAAGGATGTTCCTGGACTTGCTGACTTTGCAGTAACTTGCCCATATCCTGAGATGCACAGCAGCAGCCAACTAGAACTGTATAAATGCAGAAACGGAGAAAAAGAAAGCCATAAAGTGTAGACACCTCATAAACCAGAAGCACATCACTTGGAAACGAGGTGAAGGCAGCTTTGAGTGACATAGACAATTGTAGGATGGCTATGAACTGCCAGCATGATGTCTCAGTGAACAACGTGTTATGATCTGGCATGTGTCAGGAGTGGTTCCACTAGAGACAGAGGCATGAATGCCACAGGAGGTGGTGGTGCAACCACACCTGCATCTTATGCCAAAGTCCATCACTCATACTTGATTCTAGGATGTTTAGAAAAATGTTTATTCAAGCTTTTAAGCTTGGCCTATTAAGCCTAATAAAATGAGTGAGGTGGAAATATGATTGCTGTCTACTCCACCCAGTCAAGGAACAAAGGGAATAGGAAACACTAACAGGAAAACGAAAACATTAAACTTACCAGTGATATTGATACAACGATAAATAATTGTAAGGTGACTATTAATATCTTGGCATGAAAAGGTTTCTCATCACTACTAGCTGGGATCATGTTGCAGAATTGCTTTGCCATGAAAGCAAATGGGTCTTAAAAACTGCTTGCCATGGCACTCTGTAAATTCATGGAAAGACCTACATAACAAGATGCCTGTGATAGTAGGTGGGCACAACAAACCAATAAGACCTTTATACTCCTGAGATCTTAATAGCTTGAAAAGGAAAGAAATTAGGGGGTGTTAAGTATCAGGAAAACCTCCTGGTATGGAGATCTCTCTGGTAATGGTGTTGACTAGCAAAGGAAGCTGCTGGATCTGAGACAATAACTGCATTAATAGGAAAGGTTCCTAGATCTCTCTTTCTTCTTTCAAGCAGTTAAATAATTCACTGAATAGTTCTCAAAGATGGAATTTTCATTTGGGAGTAGGTGAACACAATGCTGTTGGAACATATATGAAGGGACCTCATAAGGTCATCTTGTCTGTCAAGGCTTAACTGCTTGTAAAAAAAGTTCTCTCTTCCATAGTGGAGCGAAGGCAGTAAAAACCATGATTTCTTTGGGCCAAGCAGTGCTATATAATAATAAGAATACATCATTTATCTGAGACTTGCTGAAGTTCTGCTAAGGCCTTTTACAATCTAATAAAAATGTCTAAATAAACACAACTAGCAAAATACTCTGATGTTGATACTGTTTGCTGGAAACATAACAGGAAAGCGATGCTGGGTGCAATCATTAAAAAGGGCTCTGGATCATGGACTTCTTTGTTTTTTGAAGAAGCAAATGTATTGATTTAAAGTTTTCCAGGGCCAGATTTTTCCATCCTGCACAGCATTCAGAATCAGAGAAAAAGTTTCAACTGTTCTCTTTTATGTACATGCACTGCCTTTGCTTAGACACTAAAGGTATTTCATGACAGCAATCTGTGCCCCAGCTCACCTAGAATGACACAGTTGATGTGTAAGCAGTTGGACTGCCCCAACCATCACTCATCACAGAGGTCTTTTGGAATGAGTCCTTCCTGAGGAGGGAAGGGGCTTATGAGTTTTCTAGACTGGAAAAAGCCTTAAAAAATGCTCCAATATAAATGGCGTAAATAAATAGGTAAATTTTCTGATCTGCAGCTAATTTTGTATAATGCAGTGGTCTACCGAGCCTAGTGTCAGGTAGGTCGATGGCACAGCTGTGCTGAGCAGCTAGAAAAGCAGCATTTCTGTTGTGCAGACTTCACTTTATATTTTTATTTATTTGGTTCTACCCCAGAGTTCACACAATAAAGAGGACTAAAAATGAAATGCCACTGATTGTTTTTAATTTGTGCACAGTAAATGTCACTGAGAAGAGATCACTACTTCAGAAGATATTATACCACATGGGCTTATTGCTAGCAATGGTTTGAAGCCTATGTTTGCTTTCTGTAAAATCCAACAGAATGAGGCAATAGGAATAGCCTTTATCATTGTACTTTTGAAATAAAGTAAGGACTGAGTGATTGCAACTCCGTTAATTAGCACCTTACTATTTACTAAGCAAAGCCTGAGTAATATTTTGGTAAAATGTTAGATTCAGTTACATCACCACTAAAACTTAGAAACTTCAATCAAAACTGATTTCAGCTTCATTAAGTCACTGAGTTTAATGTAAATATCACAGTCATTCTGGCCTTTCAGGAGCAGATTAAAAAAAAAAAAGCAAACCTGGCATTTGTTGTTTCACTGAGTACTTGAAAAATGTCAGTGTAGCTTAGTGAGGTAGTTTTTTTTCTGATTTTTAACTCCATCAGCTGTGGAACACATGGACTTCAGCTATTCATTTAAAAAAATTCAAACCCTTTGACCATATTGTGATCTCTTTACTTTGGAAAAACACAGTGGAGGACTCTCCAGGTTTAGCTTCCAGGCATAAACAAACTCAGCTGGCTGAACCTATTCAGGAGCATTTAGCATCCGTTCCAAGAAAAACATTATCCTGGCCCCAACAGAAGAAGTGTCTGAATACTATTTCATTGTACTGATTGCTGGTTTCCATTTTAGCATTATCTTTTGAGCATTACTTAAGGCCTCATTCAACCAGCTTTTGGCCTGGTTACCAGCAGCTGAAGTTGGCAGGCTGTCAGGATTACTGTTTATGAGGCAGACAATACAATCGTACCAAGTAAGAATGCAGGTACAGTCTGTTGCTTCAGATGTTTCAGATGTCAACTAAAGGCTTTTAAAACCAGTATGACATCACTGCTTGATGGATTTTAGTTTGGACCAAAATGAGGTGGAGAGAATATGAGGTGGGCATAAATGCTTTTTTTAGATTAAATATTTAACTAACAAACAGATAAAGAGGAAACTGGGACATCAAGTACTCAGAGAGATCTCCCATGCACTGCTAAAATGCCAAAGTAAGTAGTGTTTTCAAAGTCTAAATTATTAGCCTTCCCCCAGAGAAGCCAGCAGTAAAATTCCCAGTGCTTGCAAAGGATGTCAGGTTAGATCATTGTTCTTTAGGCCACTGAAAATCCTACCTTTAAAAAAATTATTTCTTTGTGTCCCTAATATCACACTGGTGTTCTCTGGACCTTAAACTTCAAACCTGCTGTGTCATGACCATCCCAGCACACAGGTGGCCTCCACTTTGGTGCAGCCGGATTTTCCCTGTTGTGAGGAAAGGGATGACGTGCATTTGAGCTGTTGCCTCCATGTAGTCTGGCTGTACTCTCTGGACTGAATTCCTCGACTGTAAAATACAGATAATGGCACTTCCCTGCCTACATGGATTATGTGAATTCCTCAAGCTTTCTAGGGATAAAAGCCAAAAAGTAATGTAACAGGTGATGTCTTGCTGCGTATTTTATCTACTGGCATAGAACCATCACTCCATTATTCAGAAAAATGAAGACAGAGACAGGAAAAACAAATTAAAAGCAAAGAAAAAAATCGCTATTAATAATAATGAAGGATAATGAAATGGCATATGGCCTGATTTCTAAAAAAAAATTAGAAATACATTTTAGATACACAGAGCACTACATTAAATATGATTCTCCATATGATTAAATGAGCTTCTCTCAACTTGCCTTTCTTTCTGCTTCCTTAAAGCTGCTGACATTTTTTCTGGCCTGCACATACTTACCCAGCATATGAGAAGAGACTATTGAGAGCATGTACTCCAGTGGTTCCTAGACAATCAAGCCGCAGACTTCTAGAGCATTGAACTGTCTGAAGATGAGACACACAGAGCTGGAAATCAGTGGGTGATACCCAAGGGGAACCACACGGGCGAACACATAAAACACATACACAAACAAACATAATAGGAACCAGCAGACAAACACGTTTGAAAAAAAAGGGAGAGGTGCTTTTCTAAATTTGCTAATTAGAGAGAGAAATATTTCTTTAAAATTTGTAAATAAATCAGATAAAATGTAAAGTGATATTTTTGTCTCTTCTTGTTGAATCACTGTTAATGCTGTGCTATCAGATACATCTGAGTGAAGCTATTGAAGGACCATCAGGAACCACTGGACATGGGGTTTCCTTCTCCTGGAAACTTTCATCCGGTGTTGTCTTCTTCAGGCTTTTCTGTTGGTTAATGAGGAACTGAAGGACGCATAAGAATTTTGCTGCCTGGAAACAAAACCTAGCTGTTAAGAGCTACTGCAGCTCTCTATCTCTGTGTAGGGTTTCTCTCCATCAGCCATCACCATATATCCTGTTTTCAGCTGGGATAATGGGATAATTTTTTTCCTAGTAGCTGGTACAGTGCTCGTGTTTGGATTTAGTATGAGAATAATGTTGAGAACTGATGTTTCAGTTGTTGCTAAATAGTGCTTAAGTCAAGGACTCTTCAGTTTCCCATGCTCTGCCAGTGAGGAGGTGCACAAGAAGCTGGGAGGGAGCATGGCCAGGACAGCTGACCTGGACTGGCCAAAGGGATAGGATATCCCACACCATAGAAGGACATGCTCAGTACATAAACTGGGTGAGTCAGCTGGAAGGGGTCGATCACTACTCAGGGCAGGGCTGGGCATCAGTCGGTGGATAGTACCAATTATATTGTGCAACACTCATTTCTCTTGAGTTTTATTCCTTTTTCTCTTTTTCTTATCCCCTTTTTCCTTACTATGATTCCATGATGATGATGATGATGGTAATGATGACAATGATGATATTTCACTTTATTTCAATTATTAAACTGTTCTTATCTCAACCCACAGGTTTTACCTTTTTCAGGTTCTCCTCCCCATCCCAGAGCAGGGTTGGGGAAGCACAGTGCACGAGCGGCTGCGTGGTACTCTGTTTGCTGACTGGTTAAACCACGACACCATACTCGTCAAACACTGTATCAGACAAATTAAGTCAGCATGGGGCTAACCAATCTTTGGAGTTGATTTTATGTGTCATCCTTCCAGTCTAGCAGCAAGTGTTGCTTACTGAGCTTCCTGCACACAATGATTTACTTGTGGAATGTTTTGAGCAGCACAGTCAACATGAGGAACATAACAGTTGTTGTTATTACTCAAAGTGTGAGAAAGTTTGGCACGAAGAACTGAGTCTTCCCAGTCTTCCAGGCCAGCAGAATCTCTTAGAATCTGGCCTCTCACTTCCAAGTGCCTCAGGTTTCCCTCCACAAATGCCAATTTCACTTCAGCTTACATGGTGTACAAGATCTGCAGGCAAAAACTTAAGTACCACGCTGGTTTGCAATACAGATGGTACCTCACTATTCATATGCAAATAGCATTTCGCACTGCTTACTGCTCTTTCAGAGCTTGACTATTATTTCCCATCAGCAGCATAATGTTTCTTCTGGAGTGCCATTTACTGATTTTTTTTCTTTAAAGTGTACCCTTTAAAATGAAATAATTTGGCTTGTGTTTTGTGACGAGATAAGGCAGACATATAAATGATATTCTAGTCAAAGTCACAGTTCCCAAAGTATTACTTACTCTAAACTTTGAGATTTACTTACTCTAAACTCTTTGAGATTACTTACTCTAAACTTTGCTTTTTCCTGAGGAACCCAGACTTTTATGTATTTTCTTCTTAAGCTACTTGGTATTTGGATTTCATTTCCAGCTGGAATTAAATATTAGAGATTTTCATTGTAGTTATAGAGCTGAATTATTATAATGATAATTATTATTGAATATTTAAGCATACATCCTGCACTTAATCCATTTAACATGCACTAAAGGGTCCCAGATTGCAGTACCAAGAACAAGTCTGTAATTGTTTTAATCTGAAAGATGAAGAAGGCTCAAGGTAAAGAGAATTCAATTAACAAAGCCAAACCTTGATGTGAAAAGGTACAGACTTCTTTTTTTTGCTTTATAGCACCATAATAAATCACCTTCTTAGAACATACAGTTAAATGTCATTGTTTCCAGGGTGTATTGCTAGGAGAGATCATAAACCCACAGGCTCTTGAAAACTTTCCATCTGCTTAAGCCCTCAGGTTTGTTACCTTCTTTCATGCTTGAGTCTTGTTTCTCTTCATTAACCCTCCACAGCTGCCCAGGACCACTTCCAGAGATGTGCGTGCCAATCCTGAGGAAGGGTTTGCCAAGGCTCACTTCGTGAATGCTAGCAAGCAATGCCAGTGCTTTAAAAAGTTTAAAAAAAAGGAAGATTCCCCTCCTCATACAGCAACCGAGCCAAGAGTGTGCAGGAGCACACAGGACAGGTCCAGTGCATCCTGTCAGGAGCTGCACCCAGTCTCTGGCAGGGATGTTGCCACCACACCTCTAGCCATGAGCAATTGTACTAAAAGCTCAGCAGGCTGCACCATACACATGCACAACAAGCTTCAGAAGCTACTGAACTGACCAGAGAGCTAAAATTGAGTGAGGTGAATTTCACTCTGATATTTCAGAGCTGAAATAAGAGGAGCAGTCTGAATAGACACTGACAACTCGGTTTGTTCTGTTCTGTTTTGCTTCAAATTGCAAAATAAATAGAATTTTTTAAAGTTTTATATAATGTTTTATATAATTTTTTTAAATGGCACTTTCCCTGCAAAAAAAAAGTTACCAGTGTAGGATATTTTAGGTTCAATTCACACATCTCTATAGGAATTCCAGTGTTCTTACAGTGTCAGCAGAGCATTAATCCTGAATTTTCGTGCCCTTTGAATTGTGGAAACTACGAGAACCTTAAAGAGAAATCAGATTAACAGCCTGTACCATCTCAAAGTTTGTGCATGTATGCATGGAGACATACAGTATTAACACAGAGAAGATCAGGACACGTTCTGTTCAATTCCGCAGAATACGCATTTGTTTTTGGCAGAGTGCAAACTCTGGGCTGTGTGATGCAACCTTGAGCCAATGCTGGAACTCCTTTCTTTATTCTCCTTTCGTGCCCTTGCTTACGTCTCAGACGAATGCTCATAATCTCGTTCTCTGACAAGTTCTTCCAAGAAAGAGGTGTTTCTATTCTAGCCTTATGACTCACGCCCGTCATGCCCTTCCCAGACCAGAAAGAAATACAGGAGCTAGCCTCTAGTCCATTGACTTCAATGGACCTTGATCCAGGGGCATAAATCACGTGTTTCTACCTAACAATTAAAACATTAACGTGTTAGGTCAGGCTCTAACTCAGTGAAACTGCCTTAGAGTGAATGACTTCTTCATCCTATGTAAGAAAGACACTAAAAAAAAAAAGGGAGATTCAGACTTCTTTAATTCTGAATGTTTTTGAATATGAAATATAGTGGTGAACTCCCAGGTAACACATAATCAAAGTAAAATTTAGCGTTGTTACTTTTTCGCTAGCCTGTTGGAAACAAGCCATATAAATTATAAAATAGACCCAGATATAGGAAATCAAATCATGAGATAATCAGAGTTCACAGTAAAATACCCTCGGTTAAGACAAAGTACTTAAATGAGCTACATTGCGGCATTCAATTGCACTCCTACACTTCAATGTAGCTACTTCTGCATAAATTTTAGTTCAGCAGTGCCAAACAGGAGAATTACCTTTAGGAAATGTCCATTGTCTTCTCATTGCCACTTTCTTTCTCTTTTTCTTAATTCTACCAGTTCACTCTCTCAATTTTGGTACCTCATGCCATTCACTCTTTTGTTTCCTCACACTTTTAATGTCACTTTCAGTTTAGACAGATGAATATCCCACTGCTTTTAGCAATTGGACATTTTTTCTAGTGAGCCTCAGTTTCTTTTTATGCCTCATGCTTCATGCTCTGCACTGATATGAGGCACACCCATATTTTCAGGGCTCTACAGTCATGCCATACAAAATATTAGTTCAAACTTGATAAAAGAAGACCACGGTTGTGGAATTTATTTTGTGCTAACATTGTCTTGATCAAAGGGCTAGCCTCTCAGCTGGGAGTTGGAATCAGTCAAAGCAATGCATGACCCACCCAACATTTTTGTACTCACTTACTTTGTATTCAAATGAAAAAAAGAAACAAAGTTTAAAATTTTGACCACTGTATTTATTGTGCGCTTTTTTTCCAAAACTAAATTGTGCAAATCCTTACATGGTGTGTTGGATGTGGACATTACCTATTTCATTTCAGAATAAAACATCAATGTAAAGATCACAAACAGTAAAATTGTTCAGACTTGGAAATGCTATTAAACTTTACTTACTGTGTTAACACTGTAAAATGAACCTGTCCCTCTGCCCCACACCATCAGAGCAACGAATCATGCCCATATTCTAATTCAGCTTAGGAGAATCATGGTAGAGAAAAGCCCTGAGAAGTCTCCTCCTGCCTCACTTTGCCACGTCCAAAGCATTCCGTAAGTTCAAGAAAAACGAAGCCCTGTGAGTTGCACAACATTTAATTGGATCCAGTCACCCCTGTAGCAACAGTCATGGGTAGGGCTGAAACTGCATCCTCAGCTAATCTTCCCCTGGTAATAAAGTCTATAATGAGTAGGTAGGCAGGCTTCGTGTCGTATGTCACAAATACACAAGCACAAGCATGGCATAAAGCTGGGTGTTTCCATGAGAATTTCATTTGAAAGCAAAACCCCTACAGAAAACCTGTTAGGAAGAAACCCTGAGAAAAAACTTAAGAGCCACAGTCTTCCCTCTGCCAAAAATGCTGTTAAGATATACTGCCTCGAAATCAAAAGCTGTGCTGAATGAGTAAAGAAGTGGTCAAAGAAAAAAAGCAGATGATGCAGGAAACATCTGCCGCCCCCCTTGATGCTCACACACTCACACACACATATGCAGGCTGCTCCCTCCTGCAAGAGCTATGGATTCCTGACTATAAATGTCAAGTAAGGTTCCTCATGGTAACCCTGCCTACTCTCCATGTTGACAGACTGCACAATTTCAAAAAGTTGTAATTTACCCTTCTTTGTACTGTGATGAGCAAGTCTGTCCATTAAAACAATTACTCTTTTTACTTAGTGGATTTAAAAGCCGTGGCATAAGTTCAAGGTGATTTTGGTATGATTGCATATGCAATAAAGCAAAAAAACAACAAACTAGGCCAGCTTCTGAACTCTGTGTCCCTAAGACCACTGGGAATTTTGTTTAAGCAAGGGGTTCAGAATTTGGCCCTGATGAAAACAAGCTTTAGCAGCAACACGGGCTGGCCTCAGCACTGCTAGTCAAACCAGTGATCTCCCATGCAGGTTCTGTTCCACTCCAGGCCACAGTTCCAGCACCACTCAAATCTGCACTGAGGCCGAGGACATTTCATGTGCATGCAGCCACCTGCAAAATAGCAACAGAATGGCTTCAGTACTTGGCAAACACTTAGAGATGTTAATCAACAATTAAGAACATTAAAATCGACTTTCTTAGACATTAATTTACCAACTAACTAAATTATTTAATAAAAGAAAAGTACAAACCTGAAGAATATTTCCCTGTGGTTTCTAAAACCTGCTGCTCCTCTCTTACTGGGCTTTAATGTGCTTTTCTCACTTGAGGGACTGCAGGGGTAGGAGGAAACTAAAAAAGACTATGCTAGGGATATGAAAAAGAGATGATAGTCTGTGGCCCCTCAAAGCAGTCATGGAGGTATCTCCTCAAGGTTAGTCTATGCTAGTCCAGCTGTGAGCCAGAAGATAAACAAAATTAAATTATTTTTTGAATTTGGATTCAACAACTGCAAGATTTGCAAAGTTAGTAAATCAGAAGATACAGACTTTGGTGGCTGACTGCTGATTATACAAAAATGACATTAATAATTTGATTTGACCTTTTTAGTATCTGAAGCAGCCTTTTGATCATATCAATGCTTCTTGCATGTTGGGTTTCTTACTTCTTCATACCATGACAGCAGCTTTAATTTCTCTGCTCACAACCTTGATCAAAAGTTTATTTTGTAATATATAAAACATTAACATTACAGAAATACACTTCAAATGGAAATTATGTTGCTTACCACACAAAGAGATCTCTTGTATAATTCAAACTGAGAGAAAAGCATGCAGTATGAAGAAATGCTGAAATGTCATCTTGGTTTGACTCCAAATGGCGATGGGAGGTACAGGGAGTATGTGTTCCCTACTGTACGAGCTGCTACCCTTGCACCACCTTTTTTATAAATGCCACTCCAGAATGTTTCTCAGAAGGCAAAAACAAACAAGAACTGGTTTGATAAAATAGGCCTGTCTGCTTCACCTGACAGAGAGAGAAAACTACTTGTGATAGCAAGGTCTATTCGTCAGTTTATATCTTTGTGTAAGAAATGCAATGTGCCAGAAAGATTTTTATCTTATTTAAATGTAAACATACAAATGGCCAGCCTCCATGTTACAGTTTATTTAAAGTTTAGATCCAGTCCACTCCTACAGTTTCTATTAAGCCATCATTGGGTAAAACTCATCTCAGTCCTGGTGCCCTCTGTCAAACATGTGCCCTCCCTGCTAAGCTACATAAATCATGTTATTCTCTGCTACATGGCAGCTGGGATCAGCAGTCAAGAGTGGAGAGTGCCTCAAGCAACGTGACCTACAGCTCTGTGAGTACAGCAGTCCTCTGAGAGATGTGCATGTGTGTTTAAACTCACTTGGGCTGGGGACTGAGCTGTGGGAAAGTGTTTCTCTCTTTCACTTCAGCTGTTACAGGAAAGTTATTGGCATCCAGAAATTACAGAAATGTTATTGACATTGTCACTGTCCCTTGTAAAAGACACACATCACAGAACATCTGTGGAAGGAAAGCAGAATTATTCTCCTGCATGGAGTCAGTGTACTCCTCCCAAATGAGGACTGCTGGCAGGCCTCAGGATACAGTAGTCAGTCTCTTGACAGCAGCTGTACTTAGGCAGCTCTGAAGTGCTTCTTTAAGTTTACAAATGGCAGCCTAGAAGCTGCCACGTGCAGTACCCATGACCAAAGAAGAAGGCAAACACTGCACTTTTTAAGCTTCATGCTTTAATTTGCAAAATGACAGAATCACTGAGGTGGGAAGGTCCCTTTAGAGATCATCCAATCCAAAACCCACTGCTCAAAGCAGGGCAGCTAAAGTAGGGTGCTCAGGATTGAGCCCAGTTGCGTTTCAAATGTATCCTAGAATGGAAACTCTTCCTGGGCAACCTGTTCAGTCTTCAATCACTCACACAGTAAAAGTATTTTCTTATGTTTAAATGGATTTTCTGTGTTTCAATTTGTGCACATGGTTGTCTGTTTTTTAGTAGGCATCCTGAGAAGAATTTGTCTCTGTTTTCTTTACTCCTCCTATGTGTATTTATTTACACAGTTCTTTTATAATCTTTGTAGCCCTTCATTGGAATCACAGACTCATGGAATAGGTAAGGTTGGAAGGGACCACATTGAGTCAGCTGGTCCAACCTCCCTGCGCAAGCAGGGTCATCCCAGAGCACATGGCACAGGATTGTGTACAGATGGATCTTAAATATCTCCAGTGAGGGAGACTCCACAGCCTCTCTGGGGAATTTGTTCCAGTGCTCAGTCACCCACACAGTAAAGAAGTTCTTCCTCATGTTCAGGTGGAACTTCCTGTGCATCAGTTTCTGCCCATTGCCTCCTGTCCTATTGCTGGGCACCACTGAGCACAGCCTGGCTCCATCCTCCTGGCACTTCCCTTCAGATACTCACAGACACTGATTGATGAGGTCCCCTCTCAGTGTCTCTTCCTGAGGCTGAACAGGCCCAGCTCCCTCAGCCTTTCCTCATGAGAGAGATGCTCCAGTGCCTTGATTATCTCTGTAACCCTCCACTGGAGCTGCTCCAGGAGCTCCATGTCTCTCTTGTCCTGAGGAGCCCAGAACTGGACACAGCACTCCAGATGTGCCTCACCAGGGCTGAGTAGAGGAGCAGGATCACCTCCCTTGACCTCCTGGCAATGCTCTTAATGCACCCCAGGATTCCATTGGCCTTCTTGGCTGCAGGGACACACTGCTGGCTCATGGATGCTCGTTGTCCACCAGAACACCCAGGTCCTTCTCTGCAGAGCTGATTTCTAGTAGGTCAGCCCCTAGCCTGTGCCGGTTCCTGGGGTTATTTTTTCCCCAAGTGCAGCACCCTGCATTTGCCTTTGCTGAATTTCAGATGGTTTCTCTCTGACCATCTCTCCAACCCATCAAGGTTTTTCTGAATGGCAGCCCAATCAGCCAGTTCCAGTGGTTTCTAGCCTGCTATCGTGGCTTTGGCATTTTGCATTATGAGGCACTGTTCTGACTTGGGTCAGGCTATAAGCAACGAAAGGTCTTTTCCTGCTTATTGCTCAAAATAAAAATTATAACTGCCTTTATTTCCTTTTTGATTTTTGCAAGAAACTTCCCTAAACATTAATGGGACTTGCATGAATGGTGTCAAATAGGGATATACTGTTTGTGACAAACAGCAACTGTCTAATTTACCAGTAAAGATTTTGCAGCAGAGTCTATGAGGAAGTAAAGGTCCTACCACTCCTTCAAGCCTAACCAGAGGGGGTTTTCTATTTGGCTGTGCATAAGCTGTTGAATATAAATAGTCACCATTATAATTTGTCTATCTCTAATCAGATTAAAACTTCTGGTTTTCAGTCTATTCTACAAATCTGTAAATAATTTTTTGACCTAGCCCTTTGTTATCTCTCTTCTGCTGCCCACCTTGCTCTCTACGCTATGCCAAGTCTTGTCTCACCTTCCCACTCTTGAATTCAAGCTTTCTTTCCTTTGCTTCTTGTGCTTGAAGGTGTCTCCCACTTTCCATCTGGCAACTGCCTTCTTTTCTTTCATCAAACCCCAGATTTCAGGATTTTGTCCTATTTCTTCCCCAGTAATATTTCTGCAGTGTCACTGCTTGAAGTGTTCTCCCCTTGCAGTTCATAGTGCCTTATTTGGTGTTTTCAGTGTCCCATGTGAATGCCACAAAACTGGGAATCATCCTCTAAATGTTTGTATAATATTTAGGCAACCACGTTAATATATTTTTATTAATTAACATAAATACAATTAAGTCTTGGAACAGCATTAACCCATAAAGTACAGCCTATTTACCATTCCTGTTCTTCACCATAAACATCCCAGTGCCAGCAGATTACACTTCTTCCCACATGGTAAGCATTGATTAATGCAAACTGTTTGTCAGGACTCGTGTCGCTTCCTCTAATGTGCTCTTCTACCATGGGCACGTGGCTGAATGGGGATTAATCCCACCTAAATTCAGCCATACACTGTGCAGACATCTACAGCAGGACTAATTCTTCACAACCCATTTTTAGGTGTGATTTTTCTGGTCTACATCACACATATGTTCTGCTTCATCATCAGATGAGTTTTACCCTACAAATGTCTATTTTTCTCAGTGACAATGGAAAATCTAGACAACTAGCAGGATATCCAGTCATATGAATGCTACATCCAATGCCTCATTTTCCCTATCTATAAAATACCTGGGCATTTTGTGAGGCTTAAGTAGTGGTTTTAGAACTAAGTGATTTAGGCTTAGTGTTTTCAAGATAATTTAGATAAAGTGACATAGGGAATTATTCAAGCTTTTTGTGCTCTCCCCCTCTTGGAATAATATTATGCATATGTACACCTGCACATTAATACTTTTACACTGTAAAATGAATTTTAACAGACAGTTAAGTACAAGATATCTAATAAACTTACCATTTTTTTCTACTGGAATATTGCAGTTGGGGCATGGCTTGGTTGTCTTCTTGATTGTTTCTCGAGATGCTTCCTCCCATCGAGCTTGCATGGCTGCATGTTCATCTACTACATAGCCCTGCAAAGAGAGAGAAAAGCACCTGTGGGCACATTACTGAAAGGCTGCACTGGGACATGACGTCTGCACTGAAGTGACCACCATTTACCCACAAGAAACAGACAGGAGTGACTGCAACACCAGGTAGGCTGGACTTTGTGAGAGATGCAGATTTCTGCTTCAAAACGCAGGCTGTTTTGTCCCAGTGAGCACAGCACATGCATTGGGTTACATCCTGAACTGCAGGATGATGGGGGTGGTGGCAGCAGCTGAAGCATGTGCCATCCTGGAGGTTCTTCCTACATCCAGCAGCAGCACAGGCTACATTCTCCCCGCTGCTCCCTGTCCTGAGAGGTGGGCAGAGCTCTTGTTGGAGCATCAACCTGTGCTGCAAATGCACGAAGACAGGTAAAGCAAAAGGGAAGGCGAAGGAGGAGTCAAGGCTGACAACACAACATGTTAGGTACCACAGGTTTGATTCTGCTTCAGGGATTACAGCCCTTCTTGCAAGAAAAGCAAAAACACCAAGAAAGTGCAACATTTGGTAACGCAGGATGGTAGGGTGCCTGGAAGGAAACAGTTTTTCGTAATAAAAGTGTACTCTGTTGTATCGGAGGTCTGAGTTTCATTCCAATGTAACTCTATATAAATACAGGAGGCACAAAGAATAAACACAAAAATTTTGGGAAAAAAAGTGAAAAAACCCACTCATGAGCAATGAAACCTCCTCAGACAGAATGACACAGATGAAAAAAGTCATCATGAAGAGTGTGAAAGGGACTCCTGTGTTTGTCCTATTTATGACTGGGACAAAATTACATAATCTACACAAGTGGCCTATTTGGCTGTTTCCTACCTAAAATGATAGTACAAGGACAAAAGAGATGGCAGTGCCTTGGGTCATTTCCATCACACAAGGTTGGCAACTATGTGAATAGTAGCTGTAAACAATATATGTAGGTTCCAGCCTTGAAACTCTGCTCTCCATTCATAATATGGTTTCATTCAAGCATGTGGGAAAATGAAGAACTTAAACAAAACTATTTAATTTATAACAATTCCTGAAATTTCTTAGTGTATACCTTCTAAATACTTAAAAGCTGTTATGTGGATAGACTTTTATATTTATTTAAATGGATAATTTTTTAAATATCTTTATTTCTAGTAAGACAGAAAAAGGAAATTGGCCCAACCTTAAAAAATGCAACAAAACTGTAACTCCACTTGAATTCTGGTCATCTAGTACTGTTAAATGTGTAAGTTGTGTCAGTGAGCAATGGCTAGATTTTAGTTCTTGGCTGAAATGACCTGAGTTAAAATGGAATAACAATGACCAACATCTGCAGAAATTTGTTTCCAGCTCATCTGGTGGCCATTGCAATATGCATTTAAAGAAAACCAAACCAGAACGACAAAGCAACAAAAAATACACACTGTCCTCTTTTAATCAGGAAACCTCAAAAGTATGTGTTTGACATTATTTATTTTACAACCTACATCAGTCTCCTCCGTCTGTGAATCTCTTTTGTTGCCCCTCACTTAATATTCTTCAATTTGCTTATCTTTTTGATGTAGAAGTGACAAAAGTGAACAAAGTCTTCTTATCTGTATCCTAGAAGCGGCTTTTACTTTTGGCTCTCTGCTTGTGGAGAGGGAACTCAGCCCTGCACCCTGCTGGATTATTCAGCAATTCGGCAGAAAAATGACCTCTATACAACAGCACATCAGTAAGTTCTGGGAAATAGAAAAGGCTGCTCAGGCTAATGGCAAAGAACATAATCTAGTATTGATTTTTCAACACCTACATCCTTAAGGAAGGATGACTTTTGCAAGCAATCTGAGCTACCTCAGGGAGGCAGATCAGGAGAGTGGAGAACACCTGACCTGGGCCTCAGTTTTTCCTGTGACAGAAAAAAGATACCTCAGTTTAATGGGAACTCATTACTTCACATCCATACAGATGAAAATCACTACAGCAGTGACAAAACATTGCTGTTCTTTGCAGAAGAGCTAAATGAGAAGACCAGAAGTATTTTTAATTTTTGTAGTCAGTCCAAAAGAGCTTCACAGTGGCTCTATTTTCTCAAGTAGTCCAAATCCAGTGTTTTAATACTTGCAGATACACTTTTTTCTCCATCTTCATGTCTTTGTTGTGACCTAATAGCAAAGGACACTGAGGCAAAATTTCACATACCAAATTGCTAATTTTATTTGTATGAACATTATTGATCTTAGTTCTGAAAACAAATACAAACTTGGGAGACCTTAGAAATAACTAAAAGAAACGACTTCCAGCCACACACGTGCAGTTCACCAATAACAAATTGCTGAAAACAGCAGTGAATTATTATTTTAGTATATCCCATTGCAAAAATTCTAGCATGAACTAGATGCAGCAGCATGATATTTCAGCCCATTAGAGCTGAAACATCCCCCCTATACCCAGTCTTGCTGAATCCTAAGCTAAAAACTTCCTGCTGCACGAACCAAATGCAGAGAAATGGCTCAGTGATGGAGTGCCTCTGATTAGTGAAGAAATCATACCATCTAGATCTATGAGCCTTCAGTGTTCATGTGTTTTATTTAGTGCTCCACACCCAGTGATGGAAAGCACACATATATTCAAACAATAAAGAAAAGGTGTATGACAATTCTTCATTACCAGTGTCTATTTAAATCATGTTCTTACATCTCAAACTATCAAACCTAATCTTCTTGACAATGGCCTATGTAATACAGCAAGTCTGTCAAGCAGAGGGGTCTCTCACTCTCTCACTGTACATGTTCTGCCTGGTCTTGGATAGGAAGTTCAGAGATGCTGCAGGTGTGCATCACATTTGCTGAGGACAGGAGACTTTGATCACTTCTGATGCTCACTCAACACAATATGCTCTAGTTCCCCAGTTAGTATAGAACATTTGTCCCAGCACTATTGAAAAGCTACTAGATTTCATCCATACCACTTCATGAATAATTCTTTTGATTCTCAACTGTGCTGCATATTATAACCAGGAATGAACACTCATACATAACAGCAAGCTACAGTAAGAGCTGCTGTAAGCACTATTTAATATCCCTCCTGCAGTATTCCCTTAGTGACCCAGGAGGGAAAGTTTGTATTATTATCTCTGGGTCACACTGAAGGACATAGATGTACTTCTGTCTCTATGCTGAGTCTTTTGGAAAAACTAACAGGGATAAAGAGACCACAGAGACTGCTGAGGACCAAACAAAAATACAAAAACATGTACATAGAAAGCTTTCTTTGCAGTTAATCAATATCATGCAGTACTGGAAAAAGATCTACAGGGACAGAAAGCATCTTGAAATAGAAACTAAGTGTCCTTCTCAGAGCAGCATCTCATTCAGGTAAAAGAGTACACATCGACCTGTCAGTAGAACTACATTGAAGTAAATGAAGTACGGGTTCACAGACAGCAACTAAGTAGTATCATCTAGATTATAAACATTCATGGCAAAACTTCTTGTTCAAAATACTGGAAGTCTTAGATATATAATGTTAAATTTTGACATCCACCAAATTATATACTGCCTTGTGTTAGCACACTTCTTTTATGATCATGCTTATTTTGCCCAGTATAGACAACATCTGAAAACTGAAGACCCTTAACTCAGAGTAGAATATGCAGCTGTTAACCTTATTTGTGCTTTGCTTTAGTGGATGCAATTTCTGCATCCTGCTTGCTTGCTCTTGGTGCTTCATTCCTCTCTGATAAGCAAAAGAGCTGGTCATGCATAACTTTAAAAAAAAGTATCCTAGCGCAGCTTTCTTTAAATCAGAAATACATTTTCTTTTGATCAGAAATGCTTGTTTTAAAGAGAATTTCACTTGTAAAAATAAGCTTTTTCTTTATGTTAATAGAAATATGCAAAATTATTTTACTTTACGTGAAATACAGAATTTGGAAAAGGTTTAGATGTCTCAAAACAGAAAGTATTATTCATTTTCTAACAAGAATGTGAGAAAAGCTATGTATACTTGAAAGCGTTTGAAAGGAAGACAAAGAGTAATTCATTGTACATGAGCAATGCTCAGCCCACCATAATATTTAGGTTAACACAGCCCACTAAAGCTAGAGCTAGAGCTCTAAGCAAAAGCAGCCTCAGTTGTTGAAGCCTGATCTACAAGGCATGGTGACAGTCCAGCTTAAATTTATTTTGTCTTCTTGGCTTCAACAGTGCTGTTTTATGAACATGATCACATGAATTAACATACTGTCATGATTAGTGGTGCCTTTTACTGCAGTGGTGGGGGTAAAAATAGCAGATGTCTAGGGCACTAGACAAGCTAGAGGGTTTTGGAAGAAAATTGATTATTTGAGCCATTTAAGAGTCAAAATCTCACAAAGAGAGACTCACAAAGTCCCATAGCTATGGGACTACTGCTCTAGTTTGGAGACAGATTTAGGCTAATCAAAACACTAAAATATGGCTATAGATAAAGAACAGAAAAGATATTAATTGAAAGAGAATGTTTCATGCACAGGAAAAATAGAGGTGCCAGTACTACTGTGATCCGGTTAGTCAACATGAAGCAGAATTGTGTGAGCCAGTTTGTCTGGTGTGCTTAGGGAATTCTGACATAAAATGAAAGAGCTGCTTTGTGATGACAGCGACTAGTTAAAATCAAATTGATATACACAGGGTATTATGTTGGATATAAGATGAAAGAGTGCTCTGGTTTGGTGACGCTGCACATCAAGGTTCTCACTCTGTGTGTTGCAGCCATTCATATAATGAATTAAATTCAGGTAGATGGTGAATATTGAATTTGCACTGCTCTAAAGTATAAAATCTAATCTAATACAGGTCATTCTTATATAACTGTTTTCCATGAGTGGAATAAAGAATGTGCCTTCTCTCGTAAGTGGCAACACAGCCGAGAATGACTGTCAGCTTAACCTCATAAACAAAAGCAGTCTGTCACATCTTTTTTACTTTATTGCTGCCCAAAATAGGAAAAGCTAAAATTCTCTCTATATAGTACTCGTCTATTTCTCATTAGACAGGAAGTCAAGACCTCTTCTCAGATTTCCTCCGGTGCATCTTTATTTATAACACAGAGAATAATTTTACAGGACATTTCCTGGTTATAGTTATTTTTCTTGCTCCTTTAATTAGGCACCCGTAGGTTGAAATGTCCTGAGCTTGACATTGTGAGTATACCAAATACCATACCCCTGAGCCTCAGTTTCTTTTTCAGTTATTTAAGATATTTTAGAAATCAAGCTAGGTGGGCCATTTCTTGTACAGCCATGTTTCATTTAACTTTCAAATTTATCTGATGGGAAAAAAAAAATCAATGGCCTAATAATAGATGTTCCACATTTCATACTGTGACTCAGGACTCACTGAAACATATTATGTATGATGAACCTTTTCAGTAGCATTTCCTTTCACTAAAATGCGGGGAAGTAATTAATGTATTTTGTGGTTAGCATTTACTATTTATCATTTAGATTATCATTAGTTGCTTCGAGACCAGGCTTCACAACCCTACATGTTTGCTGGAAATACACAGCATGAGAGGTTAGAAGCTGTTCCACGATGGAAAAGGAAGCCTGGCAGGCAATGCCTGTACATTTCATACCCCCTGCTGTCGACTCCGAGAGCTGCACACAGGAGGCGGTGGGAGGAAAAGATGGGCTGGAGGCCCAGGTGAGCTGGGAGCTTCTGCAGGAGCTACATGACAACAGCCTTCAGCAGGATGCCAGGGGCTGTGACGGGCTTTCCTGGACGTGTGTGTGCGAGCCCATGGATGTGCCTCTATGTTGCACCTGTGCAGCAAAAGACACGTCTGGGAAGTGATGCAATGGGTCTGCTTCGAGCCAATCGTGTGCCTGAGACATCGTGCCTGAGTCAGCTTTGAGCCCAGAAACTCTGGTTAGGGTGCAGCCCTGGAAGCGTGTGCTGATGAAGAGGATCAGGTTTGCCCTGGCTCAGCTGAGGCACTGACTGCTCTGCTTTTGGTTAGGTCTGATGGGTTCCTGGGCTGACAGGGATGCTGGATAAATTTTACACT
This sequence comes from Struthidea cinerea, assembly GCA_013397865.1. Classification (NCBI taxonomy): domain Eukaryota; kingdom Metazoa; phylum Chordata; class Aves; order Passeriformes; family Corcoracidae; genus Struthidea; species Struthidea cinerea. The sequence continues at coordinate 1,485,326 of VZTI01004791.1, forward strand.
GCTAGTTGCAGAACAGCAAAGCTATTGCCTACATTAGCTACCTGAGGACTCTGAGGGCTGAGTCCCAAACAAGGAACAGCTGAGGTTTGATTTGAAGGTGTTCGGTCTGGGAAGGGCTTTGGGATTTGGGTGACAAAGGCCTCCAGCTTAGGGCTACAGCCAGGACAGACAGTGTCCCACAGGTTAAGAGTGGAAATGAAGTTAAGTTTTACAGCACTAGCTATAAATTTACACTGAAAGAGACTGTAGATGAAGGTTTAGAGCATGCATGTTTGTGGCTCAGTGAAAATGCTGTTGCTGTTTCTTGTAAGAGACCACAGCATTTGTGCCAAGCCAGCACCATGAGCCTCAGGACCCATCAGGCTTTATCTGGACTTGTCTTGGCGTGCCTAGAGGTTTGGTTTAGCATGTGACAGCAATTATTTAATGACCTGATGACTATTCCCTATTCTGCTTTTGCTTTTGTACAATTTTTGTGTTATTGCATGGTTTAACAGTTCCATGTATTTTTGTAACTAACAGGCAGCAATGACCATTACAGGTACTGTTGGGCAGAACAAACTGTCTCTGACCCTACAATAAAATGCTACACAGAGGAGTAGAGGCATGGGATGACAGAAGAGGCCTTGAAAGCAGAGGCATAGGATGATATGGGAGGCCCCAGCATTATAAACCACTCTCAGGTGGTCAGTTACCCAAATACAGCCTTGAAAGACAAAAACGGTCTTGAGGACAACAAAGAGAGAAAAGGCATAACCAACTTGGGTAAAACACACCAATGTCGGCTTGTACATCAGAGAAGGAGTCTGTTATCAAACACATAAGAGTGACTCCAAGCAGATTATACAGTAAGAAGGAAAAAAATCCTTTAATATCAACATCATGCTCCTTCTGGTAAAGGATTCACCATGCCAGCCTATTCCAGACTGCAGCTATTGAGCCTACAACCCAGAGAAGCAGCGGAAGGTTAAAAACAACACTGGGGAAATGGATGTAACCAGAAAGTTTTCATAGCCTTTATTTTAACTATGAATAATTTGAACTATAAGTCCTAGTGTTATTGTAAATGGACTAAAAATACTTCATTGATTAGCTAAGACTTTGATAAAACTAGCAATACATTTTTTATGTTGCATATGCAGTGAACATGGCCTGAAATTAGCACCTTCAGCAGGTAATGAGATTTTCAATGTAGTAAAATGGCAGAAATTAACACAACCTAGTCTGTAGCCTGTGTGCAAGAAATGGGTAACAATTTTGAGCTGCATCAGCAGCTAAAGATGAATGTTTAGTGAAGGATTTTGCTGGATTGCGTGAATTGCAGGGCCAGACTTGCTAGAACTAGCTGGAATTAAGGTTTGAACTAAGACTAGGTATGTCCTGACAGGATTTTTAAGGAGTTTGGGTTGAAACTTGGAGCAGAAGAGACCACTGGGCATACTTGAAGAATTCAGACACCGCAGATGTTTAGTCTTGGCTTATGTTTACAGTTGTTGCTTGCCTATCATTAATCTAGAGTTTGTTCAAATGGGAGGAACTAGATTTTTGCCTGGGCTTTCTACAAAGACTGCCAGACTGGTTTATGGAATGATGAATTAGACATCAGATTTTCTTTTAGGTTCAAGCCTTTGAATGCAGGTTATACGAGGTATTTGTGTACAGCTGTAACTATAGAAATCTATCATGATGTTTAATGTATTCTCTTTGCTAAATTCACAGCAACCTCTGAAAAAGCAAACTTGCTAAAAAGGAAGCTTTTTATAATTACACACTCATTGGTTTGGTAGGACAAGATAACCAGCAGCTTCTTGGAGAAAGTTTGTTCACAGAACCATCTCTAAAACATACTCTTTAATAACAGGTTTCACCCAGTTTATGTCATGTTTTTTTTCCCCAAACATTTATGACTCAGTGCCCCATATTCTATTCACTTATTTACATAGGCACCACTTTTACATCAGTGTCATTGCTATTCCTATTACAGTTTATCTTGCCGGTGTCTTATCAACATGCCCAGCAGCAAAATCATCCTGGAAGCTACTCTGAAAAAGTCCAAATCTAATATGTGGTCACATTTTATTGTCCAGTTGCTAGTGAGCAAGAAGGTTCATTGCTTATCCTTGTAAAAGGAAAAACATCTAGAAAGGTTTTGTGCTAGGAAAGATAGGCTAATTTTAAGGTGGGGACTTACAGAGGAAGCTGGTTTATGGCTAGATTCCCCACTAGCACAGACCGTCTATGTGTGAGGTTAAAAGAGGCCAGGAAGCTTGGTTTAGAAATAACCACATAGCAGGGACTATGTGGTTATTTCTAAACCTAAATCTGGCTGGAGTCACTTTTACTGTGTCATTGATTCCATCATGCACACTGCACCTTTTAATTCATCAAATATGATTACTTCTGTCATCCCAAAGTTCAAACAGCTCCAGGAGGCTGCAGTGGTTTTAGAACAAAGCTCCTCAACTGATATTGCCACAGATTAATTTTATTTTCCTTGAAATAATGTAATTTACACACTAAGATGGGAAATAATCAGTCCTGCATCAGTAAATAAATGTTTAAGATAAGTTTCCAATGGCCCATCTGGGCTAAAAATGGACATTTCAGCAGAAAGAGAACATTTTATCCTTCCCAATGGGCCATGCAATATCTGTGCACAGATCTGAAAGGTCATGATATGCCAGTAGTTAAAGCTGGGCTGCTCTCTGCATGCTTGCTGCCGAGTTTGCCTTTTCTACCCCACACAGCAAGTGATGCCCTTTGGCATCACTTTCCCACCATTATAAGCTTCCAACTCCTTTATTTAGAATAGGCTTTTGAAGATCCACATGTGGCACCTGCTTTGTCCCTCCCGTGCCCTGCAGTTGCGGTTGCCCTCTTCCTTCCTCCTGCCAACTGACCCCATTCCCCCTTCCATCCTTCCCTACCCTCCTTCATGGTCCCACCAGCTATACTCCCCTCTCTTTACCCCAGGCTTCCTCTTCCCTCCTTTTGACATCTGCCCAAGCACAGGCCCATTTCACCACCACCACCATTTATGTTTCCTGGACACTCATAGCTGTGCCATGTCATCTCACATCGCTCTTTCTTTTCCTCTTTCTGGAGCTTCCGCTCTATCTGACAGGTCATAGTCCCTTCTGTCAGCTCTTGGCTTTCACGGACACTCAAATGCCTCTGTATAAGACTCTACCTCTCCTTCACAGGGATCTCCTTCTCCAAGTCTTCCCAAATGTGTGCCAGGCTCTGAGGGTACCATCAGACCTCGCTGTCCCAGTCCCCTGCTAATCCTTGCAGCCTGTTCATGGCTCCCGAACCCATGTCAGTGCCTGGTGACACTGCAGCAGGGCCTGTCTCCAGCTCCTATGACTGCCCAGCCCAGTCATAGGTCATCTGTGGACCCACCTTCCACCATTTTGGCTCATCCCTGTCCTCAGGCCCTGCCCTGACACATGGGAAGTCCCCAGGAATTAGAGGGCCCTTGCAGTGCCCTGGCACATGTTGGGAGCACTGCGTGGAGTGCCACCACAGCTCTTCCTGCTCTCCATGTTGTCATCAACTACTGGTCACCCAATTCCTCCACAACAACTCTCCTTTTTGGTTTTTCTTTCATCTTTTTCCCACACCTCATGCTCCACCACGTTCACCTCTGTCACACTGACTTAGGCCTGAACCTGTCCACAGTGTTTGCTCTCATATCGCTGAACATCGGAGACCTGCAGGCATTTGCAGAAATGCGAAGGCAAGAGAAGGTCCTTTCACTACTGCAGCCACTACAGGCTAAAGTAAACCCTGCATTTTTCGTATACGAAGTATTTCCCTGAGACCAATTGCATATCCTGCACCTGTCCTGTAGAGGAACAGTTTAGTGGAAGTGTGTCTGTCCTTAAATTCGACTGGCAGAAGTTGTGACAGTAAGATCTCTTTATAAAATAAATGATACGGAAGAGATCCAGACAGGAGTCAAACTGCATGAGCTGGAAACTACTCTGGAGGTGTATTATTCCTACCTTGAAACAGATCACAGTCAAAGATAAAACCTTCTCACTGCCTCACCAAGCACTACGACCACAGCAAGTTAGGTCTGACACACAGGCCTATGCACCTGGCAGGTGGTGCCAAGTGGAACAGACAGCCTGAAAGCACCGGTGGATAAATGCTTACACTAATCTCCGGGAGAGATGGAAACTGTCCCAGAGGCCCTGCTCTCCATATATGCCCCCCGAAAGGTTTGTGTGGCCGGTACGGGAGTGTGGTGTGCCGGGTGGCTCTGCAGTGATGCTGGGAGGGTGAAACCAGCATCTCACCAGCACCTGAGCTGGCCCTGCTTCTGCTGCCGCTCGGTTTGCTCGCTCGGCTAAGGAAAGGCAAGGAAAACATTCCTTCAGTGGCACAGCACCGCCTCGTGGAGAAGTTTAATTAGTGCAGCTCTCAGTTTCTTAGGGGAAGAGAAGGCGGACCTAAGTCAATTAACTTCAGCTTAAACTGGAGACTCAGTGAATCCTGTGTAGTCTGTGGTCTTGTCTGTGCTGGGGAACTGATTTGTATAGATGCAATAGTTATTCTGGTACTATCATTTAGCTATTCTGGAACAGTTCTTTGAGAGTACAGGAAATTTTTCAGGAAGAGCAAGAATGTTCACAATACACTGGAACTGCAAAAGTAGTCAACATTGCTAAGTTAACAGGTCTAATTGGGTGCAATTCGTGTGCTGAGAGACTGAACCAGATGGATGAAGTGCTCCCATTGTTATAAGGAAAAGCTAAGGCAATATTCAAATATTTAAAATAAATGACTTCTTCCTATGGTATTCTGATTCTTCCTGGCATACCTTTATCTCTGCCCTACAACATAAAAATTACATGAACTCTAGCTTTCGCCATTGTTGAACTCACTTGTAATGTGCCATGACAACTTTCAGTACTCTAGGCAAAGCTCTAAGCATAAATAACTTAATGAATATAGAGCTCTCTGTTCAGGCTGAGATGTTTTCAAGTCCTAGCTCAATTAAGACATTGGGCCTTGGTCTCCTACTTTACTAGGCTGTTAGGTGCTTTAAGCATCTCTCAATGTCTCTGTTGAAGTTGCTTTGTTTTTATGTAAGTATGAATGGGAACTGGAAGACTGCTCTAAGGCTACTGCAAATGAAATTAAACTGTTCTTCATAGAGGGCAGATAAACTGCAAATCTCCTTATCATATATACATATGGCTTCAAAATTGGGTTGCACAAATTCATGGAAAAAGAAATTGCTGATAGCTACTAAACACAAAATGCTGCATCCACATCACAAATCACTACAGGCTGGGAAAGTAGATGGATTTTGGGTCTCATACAAAACACATGTTCCAGGGCAACAGAGATACCCTGACTGACAACCAGGATACAGACTGTTTCATTCTGTCTCAACCAGTGCTAATTCTTTTTATAAATTAGAAGAGCTTCACTAAGAAAGCTTAAAGAGAAGCATCTCTACACAGGTCATGGCCTAGTGCAATGTCTGCAAAGTATGGCATATGAACCATCTCCAGGAAGTACATGGCAAAGATTCCCAGGAGAACTTCAGCTCCCTGCCAGCCTCTGTGTTCAGTGAGTCACCAAAAGCCAGCCTCAGACAGAGCCTGCCTGCAGGCAGTTACAGGAGCTTGGCACACCTCCCTGAGAGCTGGCTGGATGCAAGTCTTCATCAGCACCTGCCCACAAACCTTTATCTGCCACACTGGACTGTGTGGGGGCTCAGGGTTTGAGTTTCCTCTTAACATCAAACCTGCCAGATATCTGAATACCAGTTTTCTGCTTCCTAGGAGGGCACCCTGGGCATCAAGCTGTGAGGTATTTAAGGGGTATGGGGTATGTTTCCTATTCTTTCCACTTCCCACTNTTTCTTTTTTTTTTTTTTTTGTTTTGTTTGTTTTTTTGTTTATCTTTTTATTTTTAGTTGAAAAGACTGTGGTTTACATGATTTATTTATTTCAGGGAAAACTTGAATCTCAAACAAAGAGAAATGTGAGGACAGAAAAACTATTTCCTGTCCAGGTCTATAGCTACAATAGCTACGAAATTATAGACTAACATAGAATAATTATCATCTAACATCTTGCAGCCTAGACAATCTATTTTTTATTTCTGTAAGCTAAAACATAAATTACCAATAGTATTTTCTGCATAGGCTGTATAAAAACCCTGTTATTTGGCCCAAACCCACATGATGTCCTTACTGGTGCACTGAAAATAAGCTGAAAGGCAGCAAGACTATAGAAAGCCTTTCAAAAGTGTTCACATTGAATAGAGACAACCCTAGAAGCCCACTGGGAAGGCCTTTTCTTTATCAACTGAGGGCAGAGCCCTGTGTGCTCCTGACAGAACTCAGCTACTCTATCAATCAAAGAGACTGAAACACAGCAAAGCCAATTCGGCAACTCCGACGGCTGGAGTAATTCAGCATGAACATAATTGCTTTTACTCAGGATTATAATTAGGGGCCATTTGACAAATGTCACTCTGGCTGGGCCAGGGAAAATGATCAGGAGTCGTGAATCCATACCTTCTGGGCCATGGCTCCCTGCGGGCTGAGGAGAGAGTTGCATTCCCCTTCATGATATTCTTCCTTACATTCACGGCAGAACACGGACTGGAAAACAAACCAAAGCATGCCAGTCATAAAAGCACATTAGGGACACAGACAGCAGGTTACAATCATGAAGAGTCATACAACAGATGATCCCTTGCCCTTCTCTTTCCATTAAATTCCCATAATCCTCCTAATTGTGCATATTATTGTACACTCTGATCATTAACACAACAATTTTGCTGTTATTATTATACATTTCATCAGTGAAGTAACGCAAATGCCATTATTAAAAATGAGATTTTGCTACATGGTTCATTTAGGGATGTACAGTCATATTAGATACTTTTGGGTGTGCTTTTCCTGCTGTGAAATCTATTTATAGAAGAAGGGTGATGGCTGAAAAAAGCAGTTCTGCTGTATAGTGTTTGCTAATGGAAATAGTCTATTCATAGTTCTGAATCAAATGCCTTCTCTATGGAAAACTATTGCTGACTTTGCTAGGGCATGGCCACTTTATAAAAGGCCGTATGAAATACCATTTTCTAGGAAATTATATCCTTGCCACAGACTTTTAAGATGGTTTAAAAAAATCCACAGAAAGAACACAATGATAGGATACTTAACACAGGGTTTAGCGATCTACCTCTAGACCTTTATTGCACTTTTAGCAATTGTTCTGGTTTCATCTCCCTTAAATAACATTGTTCTTTACATAAGGCTTCATTGAAAAGTAACGTCTTTTGCAGATAGGTGAAACAATTTTCCCTAGTTCAGCCTGACTGCCTCTGCCACCTAAAGTGGTTCATATGTTTCAGGTTTGATGCCTTTTTATAAACTCTAAAATGAAGATATCTGTCTTGACATGTGTCAAAATCTTTGACCCATCAATGCTGCATTAAATTCTGTGTCCTTGCAGGTAAGGGGAAAAGTCAATAATGTAGAATGGGTCTCTCTTATGCTGTTTTAAAGCTATGCTGTCTTGATGCAACTCCAGACTCTGAAAGATCTCTCAGCAGTAAGCCATTCTGACTGGCATTATAAGCAAGACTGATAAAACAGCCCTGATTTTTAGATACAGAGCTGCATTCTCATGTAATGAACAAAGGCTATCAGGAGGACATGACAATAGAACATTTGTCTGTCAGTAATTCCAGTCTTTGTATTTTCATTTTGAACTCTTTCAAGCTGTATTTTTGCTTTTTTAAGAAGCACTGAAAATCATATTTTATTGTCATGCTAAACAAACTGCACTTAATGAAAAGAAGCATTGTGCAAGTCCAAAAGAATTGATCCTGTTATTCAGAAAGTCAGGGAAATTTGGAGTGGTGGAGTGGAGAGAGTGTTCTAACTTCCAGAGTCATCAAACCTAATCACTTGTTTGCTTTCTCGTCACTTCTCTCCACTATTTCGTCAATGATCTAAAGTGTTTCGTTTTACTTCAACTAACACTGATTTGTTAATTCACTTGTGGCTGTTAGCAAACAACTTCACAAGGGAGGCACTTTTTTGCGGGGTATGTTGTGTGGGAGGCTGCATTGTTGTAACAGAGCCTCATTTAAATACAACAACGATTTGCAGGGCATTAAGTGTTCAAAAGTTTTGGGCATGTTAAGCACTGCTCAAACACATCCAGAGAGGTACTTTCCATCTGGATACCTAAGGTCTTAAAGACTTGTTATCCCTTAACATTTAAGGTTATGCCCGGGTTTAATCGAATTTCCTGCTGTGTATCCTACCCTCTTTTTCCTTTGTGACTTTATTTCCTTATGAGCACATCTGACTGACAACATTTGTCTGATAAGGTTTTGTATACATTTGCTTTATCACTGCCTTATCACACAATACCTCAGCTTGCTTTCCTTACTCCAATCTCTCTTTTCCCATGCAAGCACAATTTTAAATCTTTCATAAACATTGAAAAGGGAGAAATAATGAAGAGAAAAAAAAAGACAACCAGGGCATATATTTTGCTGAGACATTCTGGCTGAGTAGTTTATGTGGCATTGGTGTTTATTATAATAATAAAATTCATAAGCTCATGCAGTACTATTTAAGATGTGAAATGCATTTTCTCATTATAGAGGCCACATTTTATACTTGCCTTTGAAATAAATTATCGTCAGTACCAATGTTACCAATGTTTTCCCCACAGGCCTATTGGAAACATTCATGAGCGTATAACTGGGCCTTTCACTAACAATTGCATGTCCTGCAAGTAAGTCTGTGAGTGAGCCTGCCACATCCTTGTAATGAAACAAAGCCTGATTTTTTTTATGAGACAGGATACTCTTTTCACATCTTATTAGATAATGGATGAGATGTAGAATCAGTTCTGTGGCAAAGAAACACCCTGGAGGCTGATCGGTTTGTCAGAATAAATAGGCATCTCCCAACAGAAATGCATTAAGCACTCCCTTTTTATGGCAAAGCATGCATCATAAAGAAAAGGCATGTCACAACAAAGAGCAGTTTGTGATAGTTTTATTCATTTTTTACTTTCAGACATGAAAAATATGATAAATTTTTGGTAACAAAATACAGTTGCAGTAAGCAACTGCAAAAATGCTGTCAGTTATCCTGTATTTTATGGCTTCATTAATATTAATACAGTTACTTTGCCCTTGGAAAGGAAAGGACTTGATGTTCAGTCAGGATTTAATACTTTTGCATAAATTTAACATTAGTAAGTGTTTAAAATTACTATAAGTAGTGTAATTACTAATAATAGTCACACTTTCTTTTCCTTCTTGTGCCAAAAAAAGACTGGAAGATTGCTGTGATAATATAAACAGCAGGTAAATTTTCTATGTCTTTATGCATTTAGCACTTGCTGTTGTTACCCTTGAAAGATTCTTTGGTTGGAAAACAATCAACAAGAAGAATAAATCCCAAAGGTTCAAACCTACCCCTGCATTAGAAAGAGGATTAGCAGGGAAATCCCCAAAGCACTTAAGGGATTTAGGCACTGGAAATTAATATAACCTGTGTGTGGGCTATTACAGGCTTTTGAATATCTGTAAAAATGTATGAGATAGGCCCAAGCAGAAATCCTAAATCCAGTGACCTCAGAATAGGGGGTATTAAAAACCTCAACAGGGATTCAGATCCTGTTTTTAAAATCCTCCTATTGTTATGATTATTCAAACAAAAGGTAAAATCAGACCAAAGTCTGGCCAGTTCTATGGAATTCAAACTCCACAGATGTCTGCAGTGATGCTGAATAAAAACTAGGGTGGTAAAACCAAGCTCCAGTCTCAGTTATACCTGATGGGCTCATTTATAGTGTTTTAAGTTTGGAAGTGGGAGCAGAATGGACAGCTCTTTTTTTTTGGATGAAAGGAAAATGAGTTTGTCACTTGCGTGCTATGCTGGTTGGTTTTTTAGAAAAAAGATTTTATCATTTCCTTTTTCACAACATTTCAAAGATTTGCTTTCCCTTGGATTAAGCACCACAGCTCTCACTCTCCTTGCCTACTGCAAATGCCTTTTCTTTGGTCTCTGATAGTATCTCCCTATAGTGCTTATAAATATTACCGTTAAAATTATCTTTCTTCCAGCTTCAATAAAACATTCCCATTCTCTCCACAAAGCTTCATGTTTGAGCTCCCTTCTCTTATTTTAAAGTTACTCCTCAACTCAGACATTCCTTTTCTTTTTCACCCTTACCTCCTTCCATGTGTCTACACAGCAGAGTGCAGGGAAGTTTGCAGTGAGGCAGTCATAGACAAGGTTTAATCTGGAGCACTGCAGGTGCACTGCTAGGGACTTCTGTGCAAGTAACAGCTCAAGCACATACCCAGATTTCTTACCAGCCTTCTGCAATCCATGTTGAAACCTGAACTATCATTTCTTCCCTCCTACAGTCATCACTATTGGCTTTTTACTGACGACAGACTATGTTTCAGCCGAGGTGTGTCATCCAGAACAAACATTCACAACCAGATTAAAGACATCAGGTGAAGAAAGATGCACTCATACCTCTAGTACAGTGTTTTATTGGCTCCTCAAAATCACTTCTAAAATTTGTATCTAATGTCTGCTTTGACTCTTTCTAGCTTCAGCTTCCAGCCACTGTTTTCTGGTTTGCATTTCTTTGCTAAAATAAAGAGCCTTTTGGTATCCCATACTTTCTTCCTGTGAAGGTACTTACGTACTGCAATCAAGATACCTCTGAATCTTGTTTAACCGAAGCAGAGAAACTCCTAAGCTTCTCGCTGGTTAAACCATCCATCCTCCTTCTCTCCTCCAGCCCCAAATCATATTCATTGCACTTATCTGAGGATTGTCTTGTTTTTGTCACTAGTTATATTTGACTAATCTGTATCATCGCTGTGCTGCATCAGCAAAGTTTTTTTATATACTTCTGAATCACTGTTGAGTATTGAATCATGACAGGTTTGCTGACAGTCCCTGTCAAATGCTGCTACCAATACCCTGCTATGAATAGACTCTTCACAGGAAACACTGCTTTCTGTGATCTGCCAGTTCCTCATGACCAAAGCACGATGAGGCATCCATACCTCATCATCTGACAGTGATGACACAATGCTGCTGCTGAGACCCCAACCATACCAGTTGGAACCCAGCCCACTAAAGCCTTTTATTGATATAATATAGTGATGAATTCCTTATCACAATACTGTGTAGTTTGAAGTCTTACAAAAGGACTTGAAGAAATTGATTTTGTGCAATTACTTTTTCTTATCAAACTTGTAATCTCATCATAGAATGAAATCAGTTTCTTCTGTTATGACCTGTTGTCACTGAGAATATATTGACTTGTAAAATCATATAAAAATCACTTCTTCTTCTGCCTTTTTCTCTTTTGATCATCCCTCATTTGGTGGTGGCTGTCTGGACCCTCCACTACTGATAAGAATCCTGAAAATTAAAAGCTACTGAATGCAGGCAGGATCAACATCTTCATCAGTGCTGGAGCAAAACTAGTATGCAAGAAATGCAAAGGCTCCTCAAAACCATACCTATATGATAACACAGATCTCCTCACCTTTCATTTAAAATTCAGCGCTTACAAGTTTTACTTTCCTTCTCAGGAAAACAAGTACTTCAAGAAATCAATCTGCAACACATCTACTCACTCTTTCTTCTAAAATCAAGCTCAAAACCAAACCATAAGAGTGCTACATTATAATTCATGCTGAGGCTGACATCAACCACAGCTGACAAGTGTTAATTCTATTATTTATTGAGCCCCCAGAAAAATGCTCCTTTAAGTGCTCTTGTAATGTGGGAGGGCTATAGTATAGTCTAAAGAGAATCCCAGAGAAACCATGTATAATCTAAGATGCATATGGAACTAAACAGACATTTTTATGTCTTCAAAACCAGTTTGGTTATATATTACACATCAAAGCAAAATAAGTAACAGTCTAAGATGCTTGCACAGCTTTGATCACCACGGCATCAGAACATCTTGGAACTGTAAGAAAACCTCTTTCATTGTACGCCAGTGAAGCAGCAGAGGACTGCTATTACTGTTTTAGTGACTGAAGCCTAATTTGTAGAAAACCTGGGCCACAGATCTTTAACATTTGAGGATATTAATTCAGTTGATATGTGTACCTAAATGTCACTGAGGATCCACACTAAAGGTACTTGTCCAAGAACACATAGCAGCACGTAAAGGAGATTTCCAGTTTTTAGACATTGGACTCCCCCAGTAGTCATCTCAGATCATTCCTCTAAAGAACCACACTCTGGTTTAATAAGGTAAAAACTTCACCTAATAGAGGTAATCAGTGAAGTATTTCCATGCTTTTCCCCTCCCTCTCTTCTGTAAATGAAAATAAAATGGAGGAATGAAACTAAGCAGCCACCAACCACACAGAATATCCTATGAGTTCCAACCATCAAATATTTATATGGTATAGAGAAAATGTATAATTGTTTGTTATTTATCAAACTAACAGGATTTTTTTACTAGGCTTTTTTAACCCTAAGAGTGTTTTATTAAATAGTAGTACTAACAAAACACTGGATAGGTAAAAAATTAATTATCTTCACCAGACAACATCAAAATCTGATCAAAAAACTTCCTTGAAAATGTAAAATATTTTAAGGCACCAAGTTTCAATCCTAAATAAGCTTTTATGGTCAAACTATAGGCTTGCTGACTGGAGCAAACATTTATATTGAAAATATGAACATGCCTTATGGGAAATCAAAGCAATCAGGAAGTGACAAATAGAACTACCCAAGTAATCTCTCTATAGTGTTTCCATTTAGAAAAATATGGCTTCCAAATGCACTTTCCAAAGTACAAATTATGTTACAGCAACTGAGAAGTACATACAGAATTCTTTATTTTTCTTCTAGAAAAGCCCCCAAACCCCAGATTTCGCAGAAAAAGATTTTACCATATTGTATTTCTTTTGAGTAAGAGAGGACTTGGATCTCAGTGAGAATTCAGACCTCCATAAACACAGACTAAGTATTTTTTAGTTTGAAACTACAAACTTTGTTATACATTTCCACCCAAAGTCAATTAAAACCATCCCCTACCCTCCATAAAGGTCACAGTCCTTGTCATGCTGCTGCTGGGAACCAGACATCTCAGGTATCAGATTGGCTTTGCCTCTGGCACTTTGTTATATCCAGAACCAAGTGTGAGACCATCATCCACACACCCTGTCTTTTGGTATTTCTTGTCCTTACAGCAGGAAACCTTAAAAGCAGAATATTTACCATCTGGAGTAACTATGTTTACTCAGAATTTGTGACTTTGCCAACTGCCAGTTACAGAAGAACCTGCAAATACTACAATGAAGATAAATGCCACAGTACAAAAAGCATTCATTTCTAATGACACCAGTTTTACCAAATATAAGGCAATTGCAAAGCATAGTAGTACTTGCAGAGAAATTTTGGTCTTTTTCCGTATAATAAAGTACACACATTTACTATGCATATTTCAGCTAAAATCAAACTTTTGTGAGAAGCATGACAATCTGTCAAAACATGGTTTCAAAAATACAGCTGCATTCTCTGTGCAGCTTTTGCAATCTAAGGGCAATTTGCCATCAATACTATAAGAGGCAATTTTCTATAAACATAAAAAGCTTTAAGCATAGGACTGCATCAAGATTTCAGTGTTTTCCTTTTGAATCTGAAAGTCTCCTTCCCGACTTCTGCAAAACAACCATGGACTCATTCCCTAAGATCTAGATGATGGCATTTACATCTGAGGCTTCTTCAGTGAGTGCTGGCGAGTTTGTGCCTCCAGCCAAACATACTGTCCTAGAGCTTGCCTTACATCAGGCAGCATTTACCTAAAAGACGGGCTGGTTAAACCGACAGCATAAGCTCAGAAAACCTGTCCCAGACCTCCCCAAAACTAATTTGCTGATTTATGTGGATTGGCAATCTTATTTCTGCTTCCCAGCCCCCTTCTTTGTTGCCTTGTAGTCCAAGTACTGCAAGGGATAGAAGAGAAGAAAGAAGCAGGGCGGAACCCACGTACTTCTCTCAGAAGAAGTGACTTCAGCCCCTGTGGGAGAAGAGAGAATGCTCTTTCCAGGTTCCCCTACCCATACCCACACACAAGGGTATTACACAATCTTGTTCTTAGCGTGTTGGCTGGGATGTGAGACTTATTAGCCCATCCCAGGGAATTAGAAGGAAAAGCCTACAAAGCAGAGTTAGTCACAAGATTATGTGGTACCCTGAAAGTAAGAAAACCTGCTGTTGGTTGTGCTGTTATGTGCACATAAGAGAGTCATGTCTTTTTATCACTGAAGGATCCTGTCTGATAGCTGACTACCCAAGCAAACATGAGTTCAAACATTGAAAAATTTTCAAAGCAGACCATGGCTTTGGTTGTCGAAACAAGCATAGGTGGCCCTGGCAGAGTTGCATGCCTCCAACTGGAAGCAGAACAATATTGTGCCCTGAAGCACTAGGAAGGGATGCCCAGTTAGATGCCAACCAAACTACCTCTGGAAAAGGAAGCCAAACAAGCTTAAACAAAGTAAGCAGCTGCCTACAGCAGCAGGCTGTTAGACCCTGAAAGACATTTGTGTCCCTGTTACTTACCTGTGCCAAAGCTGTGGACGGCAGGCAGACAGAGCAAGGCTTCTAGCTTGTCATGCTACAGGGACTCTGACAAGACCTTAGATGTTAAGCATTACTACTTTGAAGAGTTCTTCCTAGCCCCAGAAACAGCTGCTGCCACGGACTCTGACCCCTCCTTCAGGACCAGCTGTCACAGCTACTCATCCTCCTCTGCTCTTAATTCTTTTGTACCTGCTTCTCCTCTCTGCCTTCCCATTTCTGTGCAGCTGTAGCCTAGATCCTTTCCTTCTTCAGGTGGCAAAACTGAGCTTTACTTGCAGGTTGCACTGCTGAGAAGCTTTGGGGTAGCCCTGCTGGAAGTCTTACGGCCATATCGGTAATCTGTAGCGTATTTGGGACCTGGACTACTCTCTCTGCACGGTGCTGTATTATGCTGGGTAGAGGTTTCAGCACAGCTTGGGGATGCAGAACTGCAGAGATCCCTTACTTCCCTCTGCAGTACAGACATAACAAAGAAATTTAATTAAGTATTAGGTTCTTGCTGGCCCCACTGGAGAGAAAAAACAATTGTGTATTGACTTAAATCTGTTCCCATTTAAGTAACTTTAGTAAGTAGTACAGACATCTAATCACATCTATCTGGTGTGTAATGTTTAGCAATTTCATGCCTGGATGACTAATAAAATGAAAAGTGGATGCAGGTTAATGTAAGATTTCTACAAATGATTTCCATAATAAATTACGAAGTATTTATATGAGGAAACATCAAAAAAACCCAATATCATTGCCACCTTATAATTTAATGGAATGTCTTAGAAACTAGATGCAAGGGATAAGGCTATTAATTTATGAATAAGAGGAACAATTTTAAAGCAGTTGAAGATGTAAAATGTATTAGACAGGATTTTTAAAAGACTTTTTGTAATCTAGTGCCCATAATTCTCTGTTTTGAGCATGTCATAAAATAATGTAGCATCCCACTTACAACTGATGAAAAGGAAAAATAAAAGAAAAATAGGAACAGACCTCTAAGTATGTAATATATAAAGCCACGTATTAAAACAGAAACTATGTGTCTCTCCCACTTACGGTGTCAGAAATCCTCTGTCACTCCAGTGGAACAATACAGTATTTACCCCAGAGCAGATAAAGTCAGAGCATGAGTTACATTGCAAAGAAAATAAAGCTAGAGTGTATGTTGTCATCACTCAAATGGATATAAAGAGGCAGTGAAATTTTACATGGAAGAAAGCATTATTTTTAGGAACTAGGATGCAAAGAGGGAAAATGATACTTTTCTTGAGAAGCCTTTAGAAAGTATGAGACAATGCACTTTATAACAAGTATAACACGGCTATTTTTTCCTGCAGAACATGCAACATCACAACTGAGATGTAAAAGCTTGATTTTTTTTTTCAACAAAGTGGTTGAAAGCTACATTAAAATATCTCTTCTCCTAGATTTGAAAAAGATGCTTTGTTGCTGAATGCATGTATCAGTTCATAAGGAATGTCATGAGGAATGAATTTTACCGCCTTTGGCTTTAGCTCCTGCTTTAGCAGCTTTGGAGTTCTATTAATATGCCCTTAAAAAGTACAACAAACCTATTTCCATATGATAATACTGCTGCTCTGCATGCATGCCCTGGGCATTTGAGCATCTAGCTGCACATTTATATGTGCAAACAGACCTGGAAATCTGACGGGTTCATTAATGTGGTTCTTGAAATGAACTACTGAACATGCAGGCTGGGAAGCTGATGAGAGCTAAGCAATTACCCAGCACTTAATTCACACTGAATTGCGATGGAAATCAGGACACTCCTTTCCTTGAATGTTTTTTTAAATATCCCTAACAGAATGAAGGCACCCCACGTGCACTTTTATTCTGTGCCATTTGGACTGTGTTCTTGTAACAATGTGCAGGGTGCACATATTTTGTTCATCTCCCGGTTGCTGGAATTCATCTACATTCAAAAGCCCACCCAGCAATATTAAAAACTTCCCGAAGATGGCAGCAGTGACACAGGAATCGACACAAGCTGGCTTGGCTAAGCTTTTGCCGTTGAAAAAGAGTCTTAAAAAAACATAGTCAACAGCTATGATCCAGTCCGGGGTTACTAACAGCTGATACATGCAAAACCAGTCCTGACAAGACAGTCTCGCAAAGAAGAAATGATATTCAGATGCACTGAAACACATAAAAAGTAATAAGGGCTGCTCCCTGTTTCAAGGACATTGCATCTTACTTCTCTTGAATCTGGTAACAGCTGAAGCCCTGTAAAAAGAACATCCTTCTGAATATGACCAAATAAAATAGCATAAATAATGTATCTGGGATAACTGTGGTGCTTTTAAGTGTTTTATTGGGTTCATGCTATCTCCTATTTGCAGCACTTGCTTTTTAGAACTGTACACACACATCTAGTTTATCTACTAGGGAGAGCATAAAATAATGAACAGAACTGTGTGTCTCTCTGTTCTCAGCAAATGCTTAGCTTCTGCACAGGGATCCAGTGAGCATGCCTTCCCTCTTAGTGACCAGATTAAGGGCATTAGGATATTTCTCTGAGAGAAATTTTGTTTGTTTGATTAGGGTTTTTTTTTTTTTGAGGGGGGAGGGGAAAGAATGACCTCAAGTCTTTATTCTGTTTCTAATTTATGTTTGTCATATGAAGAAGTGAATCTTTTAAAATTAGGGCATAACTAATCTACAACCAAATCAAACCCAATCCATGTTCTCTCCAAAGACCAGCACCACTCAGTTCAACAGCTGCTTGTTTCAAATTCTGAGTGTGAATAGTACTTCACTGGAAATAACAAAAACCCCACAAAACCAAACCAACAACAACAACAACAAAATCCCTGCATTAGAGGATTATAATTAGAGGTGTGTCTAAGTCTGAATATTGACACTGAACAACACTGAGAAACTGTGAACAAATTTCAAAGACAGATGAAGACTTGATGTTAAGTCTCAGTCTAAAATTGGATGTAGCCAGACCTTGGAACTCCACCAGCTCCAAGCTCTGAAGGACGGATTTAGATCAAGGATCTACAATTCCAAGTAATCTGAAAGGGGAATAAACTAAAATAAAAATTGTTTAGAAGTGAGAAAGAAATTGCAAGAATTTTTTAAAACTGCCATATTTGGTTCTTCTGAATGGTGCATCACCTTTGCAAAATGTTCTATAAGCATTGCTGGAGAAAGCACTGGAACAATGATGAAAATACCACACTTCATCTTTCAAGGAACAAAAGCAGATGCTTCCTGAAAAATACAGGCCTAATCAAAAAACAATGACAGCTGGACTGGTTTATGCCAGGAATACCCTGTCACAATGCAGAGCTCCCACTAAGGATACCTCAATTTCTGTACCTTCTTTTTGGTGCAAAGCCTAGCTGTGCGATTTCAAGAACTTTTCTTTTGGAACAGGAATTTTTTTTTAAACTTACAGAATTTGTGCTAATTGTATTCACAGTGTATGTACCAAGTCAATAATGTGACTTCTTGTCTGACCTTTCAAACTAATCCTTTTCTGGTTTGTTGATCCTAGACATTTCTGTAAAGAAATTATACAAACTACCAAAAAATGATCCCTTGAATGTGATCTTAGAACATTACCTGGTTTACAGGAAATACAATTTGGCACTTGTCTCAGTGCCATTTTGAAGAACCACATAATAAACATTTTATTGCAAAAGAAACTCCATTCAGACTCTGTGTATAAAACCAGCAAATATTATCCTGTATCAGCACATACTGACAGGTAGCAAGATCCCTGTCTACAAAAAATACACTCCATAAATATTTCATGTTTGTCAAGATAATTTTACCACTCAGCAATTTTCTTACTTTTCTTTGGATTTCTGACATCTACAAACCACCCAAGAAGCACTAAATTTCTCTAGTTGCCTGGGAGGCAACACAGCAAGGCACAAGCAATCTAGAAGATTTCTGGAGCGCATTGATGACAATTCCTTGACACAAAGGATTGAGGAGCCAACAAGGGCACATGATCTGCTGCACTTCCATCAAGGAAGAACTAGTTGATATGTGAAGACTGCAGGCAGCCCAGGCTCCAGCAACCCTGAACTGATGGAGTTCGGGATCATGAGAGGAGGGAACAAGGCAAAAAGCAAGACCATAAATCTGGACTTCAGGAGAACCTACTTTGGCTTATTCATGGCCAAAGAGTGCCATGGTAGGCTGGCCCCGGAGAAAACAAGGGTCATGGATGGTGGCTGATGTTCAAGGATCACCTCCTCCAGCTCAACAATGGTCCATCCTGACCATCAGGAAGTAAATTAAAAATAGTAGGAGACTCGCAAGGAAGACCAAGGAAAGGATGAGTCTGCTGATGAATTGGGCAGGGAATTTGGTGACAAAGTACATGGAAAAAGCCAGTGCAGTCCTAGGATCCACAATTAGCATAAATTTCACTGCTAGTAAACATATGATATGCAATTACACTCTGTATGGCACAACAAATAACATTAAACCAAAGTGCAGATGTTCACCCTTTCCTCAGCACAGTCAGAAAAGCAGACGCAATCCTTAAATCCCAAGGAAATGTGTATCTGCACGTGCATGAGTACAGAAGGATGACTCCAAGCCGGAACTTCTGAATAACAAGGGAGTATAACAGACCTTTGTATGAAAACAGTTTATGCTCGACGAAAAAAATATTAGTGAAACAGTCTTTGTTCAAAAGATCCACTGCAAGAAGACAAATCTCACATAGTGCATCCAAATACTAGTGCAGGCTGAAACAAAGTTTGCCTGAAATCTAGGAAAGCATGATAGAGTCCCTCCAAGAACCTCTAGGACATCCCTGTGCCTACCAACAGCTCTCGTTCTCAGAACTCTGAACTGTACATTTTTTTTAGTTTCTGGAATTAATGACTGCAATGCAAATTATCTACATCTTTAGAATAAGCATGCATGGCTGAAGAATTCCTCATTCATGTGCTGCTTCTAAGAAACCAATGTGACAGGGCTTATTGTTTGTTTTTAATAAGAAAGGGAGTTCACAAATTCATCTCATGTGATAATTAGATTGTGGTCTGATGATGTGATTATACGTGAAATTTCTTGCTATCATGGCCAGTTCCTGGGCATATGCAAATGGGCATGACTCCATTTTCTCCAGTGGAGCTACATTAATTCACAGCTGCTGAGGATCAGAGCCTACCTGCCTGTTTCTGACATCTAGGATATGAATTCATATGGCTGTATGGCATCAAGATTCACTAGCCAAGTACAGCACATACCTAAATATTTCTCATTTGAGATATTCTGCTGCAGTAATGCACCTCCTCCTGGGCTCCCCCCCACCCCTCTTATTCATTCCATCTAAATTCACTTCTTCCTTCCATTTCTCTAGCTACATTTACATCTTGACTCTCTTGATTGCATTCCTAAAACAAAATTCAAGCTATTCACTATCTTTCTTTTTTATTTTTTTCCCCATGCCTTTAAAAACCTTTTGTCTTAAAGCTATTGAAATTCCTCTCTTTTTTTTTTTGCTCCCTCTCTCCCAGGACATTCATTTTCCTTTTGTTAATAGCTGGAAGCATTACTCTTCTCACACTGTTCCTCAAGATAGAAAGAACCTCTTAATTGCTGTTAGAACTTTATAAAAGCAATAACACAACTATAACAATGCTAACAATACCACTATCCCAACAACAAAGAAAAACACTACTGTCAAACACAAGGTGCATCATCCCTTCCTCTCATCCCCTTCCCTACTCTCAAAAGATTCGGAAGTGGCCACACCTGGAAGCCTTCCAGCCATGAAGGCACATGACTTTGGTGTATTCTTGTGATAGGAACAAAAAGGTATGTGTTTGGAGACACTCACCCTTTCTGCCTCCTGAGGTATATGCTTCAGGCATTCTATGCAAATGAGCCGATGGTAATTAGGGCAGCATGAGCCAAATTCTGTATTCAGGACCCACATAGAAAGTAGATAATTAATCAAGGGGGAAAAAAAAGAAGAAACTTTGCTTTTTTTTTTAATATATTATTCAGATATAACTGATCCTGAGGAAATTATTAATGTGTGTCTAATCCCCACTACTTAAGCTTATATGTGATTCTATTCTCTTGCTAATCATGGTTTTTTGTTTTTTTTTGGGGGGTTTATTTTTGCACAAGTCGAAGGAGAAAGAAACACACCCATGGGTCACTCATAAATAGAAATGTATTGTTATCCTTGAAATAATTACAATCTGGTGGGAAAATGTTGTCATTTTTTATCTTTTCCCCTCAAAATTCAAATTCCTTTGCTATTGGGAATGTAATGCAAAGAAAAGAGAAAATAGCCACAGTTAGTGTATGGCCCCGCTGTATTTTTACTCTTTGGCTTCAAAGGTAACCTACCAGCTCACACCGAAAACAAAGAAAGGTTACTTTTGTAAACTGTCTTAAAAGCACTCAACAATAATGACCCCAAATCACTACAGCTCTCTGTTGTCTTACTGCAGTATTTGGGGGCTATTACTGTAGCTTGTGGATAAATAAGGATCAATAAAAAAACCTTGTTTGGAGTCTTCTGACGTCTTACCTTTATGTAGTATGTTTACTTCGATTGTGTGCCACAACTGTGTGCCACAAACTCTTTGTGATTTCAATCTCAGTTTTGGATACATAGGAGGTTGAAATTTTCTTATAAGCAGCAAAACAAAAACAGGCAAAGCATGTCTGCTTGTACTGAAGTGGCAAAATCACATTTGTCAAATAGAGATGGACTTTAATTTGGTCCTGTAAGTTGTGATATCTGTTATTTTCCCTCTGGAGAATCAAGTGTGCCTCATTTTTCTCAGCTGCTTTATGAGAAAACTGTAGTTTATGAAAATCTGGTAGGTATTAATGGGAAAAGGATGCAATTTGACTTACAGTTCAAGTTATCTCTATTTTCCATTAACAGAGAGTGCTATGTTTTTAAATTAAAAACCATCCAAAGCTACAAAATTCAAGGTTTGTATCAACATTTTGTTCAGTCTCATGTTCGAGGAACAAGTTGGAAATTAATCCTACATTTAGGTTCAGGTCATTTTATATAGCCTCTGCTTGTGGACTCTAGCTCTTGAGGAGTCAGTGTCCACTTTCAGGAGTTTGTTAAATGCTCATCGCTTGTTAAGATAACATTCAAAAGTCAGAATTAACAACTACTAGCTCTAGCTTGTCCAC